>CAUYSK010057125.1:0-74443 GCA_963575035.1 Avahi laniger | reverse complement strand
TAATTTTTAAAATAGCTCTTATAAATCTCATTTGCCTTCTCATTAGGGAAGTGAAATAGGTCAGTCGGGATATGTGTGGAGGTAAATCCAAGGAATGAGGTGGGCATAGGAGGAATGGGAAGCTTTTATTTTTTCTTTTCTTCTCTCTCGCTCTCTCTTTTAATTTCATTATACATCATTACTATAAAAACAGACATTGAAACATATTGTGTTCGAGGTGTAGAGGAATCTTAACGGTCCTCTAGGTTGATGACCCATTTATTGGAGTCTCCTTCTAGCATCTTTTCCAAGGGGTATAATCCTGTAGCTGATACTTGATACCTCTCAGGGTGCTGCCACAATGTGAAGCATCCCAATCTATTTGGATACATCTGGTAATAGTTTTCCTAACTGAACCAAAATCTGCTTCTCTGAAACTTTCATCAATTGATCCTATTTTTCCCATTAGAAGGCTACTCAGAGAAAAAATTCCATTTTAGTTGCATAGCATAGCATTAGGAATTGTGGTTTTGTATAAGTACAATCAATGGGAAAGCTCTCTATATAAATATGTGCTATTATTAATATTATTGCTATTGTTTTATGTTTTCAAAGTCAACTATTTGAAATAAGATATTAATATCAGGTCAATGGATTGAATAATGACCTAAGCCTCTCCCTATAATAAATTTTAAATTAGATAAATTTATCCAGATATTAGTCATTCAGACTTAGTTGAAAGAAATATTTTTAGATGCTTTTTTCTACAAGTATAAGTTGGGTTTTACTTTTTCAGAGATTAAATCCAAAGGTAAATATAAATAAAAGTAGATCAATAAGTTCAGTTAAATATTAACCTATCTTTTGTGTATTTCATATGATTTATCTTACAGAAATATGATTTACATCCAACTATTATGACTATTTTTATTAACAGAGCTAGATATAGCTGTAACTAAATAATTCTTTTAACTCTTCAATCTTTGGTATGAATGGCATATCAAACATGACACTCATTTACTTGGCAACCCATAGTTCTGTATGAGATAATAAACTAACTAAGATTCAGATGAGGTGAGAATAAATTGATAATATGTATTTAATGACATTACATACTATATTCTTTCTGGGGTTCATCTGAATATCAGTGGCACTCATTTCGGGAAGTAGTTTTTTTGTTGTTGTTTCACCTCATTTTCCCTTGTTTGTCCTTATAATCTCTCTCTCATGTTATTAGTCCCAGGTTATGAATGCAAAAACTGAGTGGCTGAGGCACAGTAAGACTAAGTCGTCAGCACAAGGTCACACAACCAGTGAGGCTGGTCTGTCTGAGCCCATGCCGCTCTGCAGTCTTGCTGTTATAGGAGTCAGAACTGAAACTGAAAGATCAAGAACTCATAGAAGGTTATAGAAGCCAGAAGAATGCTTATCCTGGTGGGCAGAGGGGACTGACTGAGAAGAGGAATGAAAGAAATGTTTGAGTGCTGGCCCCTACTATGATCCACAGGATGGTTACATAGATGCACAGAGATGAAAAAATTCATCACATTATACATTTAAGATTATTTTACCTTATAGTAAGTACTTTTTACCTAAATAAAAAAAGTTTATTAAAAAATATATCATCTACATGACTTTGATCTCCCTGTTATTCTGACAGGACTCTTGCATTGCTGGGATACTCTCAGTTTTCTCAAAGCCCTTGGAGACAAAATCTAGCATTGACTTAGCTGACCCACAAAGGAAAGTCAATGTTTCCCCTTGCGGTGTTTGGAAACAAGTCTCACTCCTTTGTTAGGACCCAGAAATCTGTCTAGAGCCCTTACCCTTGGCATACTTGTGACATGGGCTGCTCTGTTTGTGGAATGCTTGGAGGTTCCAAGTGCCCTTGGCTAATTCTGGCTGCTCAGTGTCTGAACTCCCGACATCACTCAACAGCCTGCCCACATCCTAGATTGTTCTCTCTTCACCCTTCTCTTGAGGAAAATACCTTGTGTGAATCAAATTATTCTGGTGACGTGCTCAGGTTCTTATTAATTCTTACTGAATCTGCTGTACTAATATTCTGATCTTAAAGACTTCCAGCTTGCCCTGTCTTATCTGTGCTCCGGAATCCCACCAGAGTGACCTTTAAAATAATCCAATCAGAGTTGCCTCCTTAGCACAATAGGCAGTGCGTCAGTCTCATAAAATAATCCAATGAGGCCACTTGCCAAGGAAAAGGTATGTCCTAAATTCCCACCCCCTAAAATTGGCTGTCTGTAACTGACTAGACAAAATATAAATTACTTATTTAGCACCAATAAGTTTTTAATATTCAGGTTCTTTTCAAAATCATCTTCTCTATGAAAATCCTCCAATATATCCTACTTATGATTCACACTAAACTTGTCAAATCTCCTGTATTAATTATTGTATTAGTTTCCCATGGCTGCTATAAAAATGCACTGCAAACTTGGTGACTTAAAACAACAGAAATGCTGAAATCAGACGTCAGAAGAGCCACACTCTCTCTGTATATGGGAATCTGTCCTTTGTCTCTTAATGCTGCTGATGGCTGCCAGCATTCCTTAGCTTATGGCCTCGTCACTCCTATCTCTGCCTCAGTTGTTACCTTGCCCTCTCTTCTTCTGTTTGTGCCAAATCTCCCTCTATTTCCCTCTTATAAGAACACTAGTGATTCCATCTAGGCCCCACCTGTATAATTCAGGACAATCTCCCCATCTCAAATTCCTTAATCACATCTGCTAGGTCTTTACCACATAAGAAGACACAGGTTCTGGGGATAAGGATGTGGCCATATCTCTGGGGGCCATATTTTTCCAACTACATTTATCTATTGATGAATAGCGTATTATCCCAAATATTAGCAGCTTGAAACAATAACATATATTATTTCTTAGTTTCTGTGGGCTACAAATCTGGCTGTGGCTTGGCTGGGCCCTCTGGCTCAGAGTCTTTCATAAGGCCACAGTCATCACAAGACTTGATTTGGAAGGACCAACTTCCTGGTTCACTCCTGTGGCTGTTTCATTGTTCATGGGTTGTTGGACTGCAGCCTCAGGTCTTTGTGAGCTATTGGATGGAAGCTTCTCTCAGCTCATTGCTTCACAGACCCCTTCATTGAGTATTTCACATTATAGCAGCTTGCTTCATCAGCAAGTGAGGGAGCAAAAGAGCATGCCAGCAAGACAGAAGCTACATCCATCACCTTGCCTTGTTCCATCTGTAAGAAGAAAGTCATTAGATCTACCTCATACTCAAGGGGAGGGGATTATACAGTGGCACAGATACTAGAAAGCAGAGGTCACTGGCACCATGCCAGAACCTGCCTACTATAGCTCTCCAAATGTGGCATCCCCTTTCTTGATTATGTGCTTGAGCTTCAGTTTTCTCCTTGTGTTGGTCCAAAGCCATCTATCTGCATGGAGAACTCTTTGACAGGCTTCTACTGTGATCTCAGTTGCCATTTCTATAGTGAAGCCTTTGTCCAAGCAACATTCGGAATTCCGAAGCATCATTTATACCTTTGTATTGCTCATGATTGTTCACACATTTGCTTCTCCCATTAAGCTGGGGATTCTTTGAGGTCAGGGACTTTGCCATCTTCCTTCTGTGTTCTCAGTGCCCCTCTGACACAATACCAAGCATAAACGCTCAATAAATGGTTTGAACATTAGTTCTTTTCACAATTGCGTAATTCGATGCTTATTTGATTGAAATGTGATCATTGAACTTCATGTATTCACAGTTTGCCTGGAAGAACGTGGCTTAATCTATTGTGCTGTAGCAGTGTTCCTTCAATTCTATTGTACAAATAAATCTCCTGGGGATTCTGTTAAAATGCAAATTCCTATGCTCTAGGGCTGAGATGGAGCTTGCAATTTGAAATTTCTAACATGTTCCAAGTTAATGCCTATAACTGTTTGTTCAAGGACCACATTGTGAATAGTAAAGTATATAGAGAAATAAGGGGGACAAATGTAAAAGAGTTATAGAGAGGGATATTTGGGTTAAAAGTAAGGGAATTTTCTAATAAGATCAATATAAAAGCTGAATGGGTTTGAGTGTGTGTGAGTGTGTATCAGTGAACTAATTAATGAGTTCATTATCACTGGGCTAAATCAGATATGGACTGGAAGTCCAATTTTTAGGGACCATGTAGAAGGAACTCAGGCAACAATTAGAATAAGCTGGGGTTTCTCAGTGTACTCTGTGAGTGCGATGGTTCTGTGGAGGTCCTTAGAACATCCATCAACAACAAAGAAAACCTGCAGTTTTAACTTTAATTTTATATACTTTCTCTATTGAAACACCTTCAATTTTATACATTTTACCTATTAAAGTTCTGTGTAAGATTTAATTTTTAAGCTAGTTCCTTAAAACACATTCATGCACACAATGCACATAAAAGTACACACATGGCACCGGAAAAGTTTCTCTGATTCTATGTGCCCTGATCAGAGAACCGTAGTCAAATGTTAAAGGAAAGGTTCCTCAATGAACAGTTTCTCAGTTTTATACACAGAAGTTATTTCCAATCCCAAAACCTTGGTTTAACTGCAGTTAAAATTCATGATCTACCAACAATATCCAAGTGCAAAATAGCTCCACACCTCTTTGAGTAAGGAAACAGACTGAGAGTCCATGGACCATAGGACTGTGTGTTTTATTCATGGAAGAATCCCTTGAGATTTCCTTCATTCCAAAATCTATCTGTTCTTATTTTATAGACAACTCTAAGAGACAGCATGACATAATGAAAGATATAATAAAGTGAGAGTGCAGAAACACGGTTGGGATTCAGTTCTACCAGAAATAACTCCTGTGGTTTTGGTCATGTCCTTTGCCCTCTCTGGGCCTCAGTTTCCTCATGAGAGGGTTCTTCCAAATCAAGGATAGGCAAAATTTTTCTGTAAAAGGCCAGAGAGGAAACATTTTAGTCTTTGTGGGCTACACAATCTCTATTACAACTCTTCAAACTCTGCCATAGGCAATATATAAGCAAACGAACAAAAAATGTGACTATGTTCCAATTAAACTTTCTTTACAAAAACAGGTGGTGGGCTTGATGGGCTATACTTTCTAATGCCTGTTCTACAAGACCAATATGTACCTGCCTTACTGTAATTTTTCACTAAGATATTAATAGATTATACTGGTGTGAAATACATTTGCTTTTGAATAGGAAACAGTATCTTAACTCAAAGGGACATGATTCTACAAAAGATTTTCAGGTAACAGGGTCAGGCAGTAGCAGAGATATTTTTGATCCAAATGTCTTTGGAGGGCCCTGAAATTAAGCCTCCTTGGAAGTTACTTGCCCTGTCTATATGTAAGGTCAATATGGTTACTCAGAGGGAGTCATTAGCATTTTGAGGTCCTTGCTGAAGCCTTTCTGGGACTGCTCACTCACCAGGACAGCTGAGAAGCCACAACTGGAACAATGAGTTCTCTTGTTGGAAGTGTAAATAATGAACTGACTGCAGTAGTAGTTCTGCTCCATAGGGCCCCATACCGACTGCTATTCAATTGTAAATATCCCCTTTCTACTGATATACTGGAGGGCAGAGAGTCTTTGCTATATATTATGCTAAATATTCCCTGGAATCCAACTGCAGGAAGAGAGGACAATGCAGGTGGCAAAATCAACCCATTAACTTGCTGTACATCTGTTTCTGTTTCCTTATAACTCAAGGTGCTAAGACAGCCCATGCCTTCCCTTTGAGACACATGAATATTTTTATAGGTATGGAATGCATATATGTATATACAAATGTATTGCTATTTGATTCCTTCAGTGGCACCTTCCTGGAGATGAAAGAGATCGACTTATGCCATTTATTTTTCCCTACAGTGTTTTTCCTCTTTCACTTGGTTTTGTTTTGCTTTAGCTGATACAGAGGCTTTCCCATGAGAAGCTATTAAATAGCTGAGGAGATATTTCAGAGATTCTTAAATTAATATCCCTCTTGTATCTGGTGTCCAGTGCTGTCACGAAGATCCTGGCTTGGGTTCCTGACCAATTAATTACTTCATTATCTCTTATCCTAGATGTGACATTTTGTCAGTTTCTCAGATTGATTCCTGTCTCACTTCTGCTAATTTGAACTTTGAGATTCTGAATTCTGAACTATGAGTTGACACTCTGGGTCATGTCTGTTTCTGCATCCATCTATGAACTTTATTTCCAGGCTCTTGAGATGCTACTAAACTTTTCTTGCTGGCCATCAGATAGAACAGTACAGTTGTTCAAAATAGTAAATTTACAGAGCTTCAAAGTTTAAAGAGACCCTTGAAGTCATTAATAATAACCTTTTTAATTTATAGGGAAGGCCGTGGGGCCCAGAGATGTTGCCTGATTGGCCAGAGTCATCCAGATGCCACTGAGATGTTAGTTTCCCTCTTGCTCCCTGCCATCTTCTTCCAGGCAGTCCACTCTGCTTCAAGTGTATTTGGGGGAAAAGGTTTGTGTTTCCTGACATCCTGTCCTGACTTGATTCCAACCTTAGGTTATAAAATGAGTGGTCTTCAGAAATGCTGGGGTCTTTGGGAGCTTCGTTCCCCACCTTTTAAAAGGTCATCGATTCAAGGATGTGTTTGTCACAAACTTCTAAATGTCCAGATAAGATACAAATGGCAATTTCTCAGTACAGCATAAGTTAAAAATGGAACATAACTATAGATATCCATGTTGTTAAAAAGCTTTTAGTCCATCTGTCTTTGAAGAATTTTTTATTGTCTTCATTTTTAATAAGCCCCAGACTGAAGACTTTGCTCAAGCATCTCCTATTTTTATTACCAAGAATCCCTTCTAATCAAATGCCCTTAATTCACATTCACTCATGCAGAGCAACTGAGCTCTCATTTTGTTTCACTATACACAGAAGAGCCCAAATTTTTGTTCCCATAGTAGCCCATCAAACCATTTTGATAGACCAGGCCACCTAACATAGAAACATTCCCTTAGTATGAGAGGGAACTTGTGAGTTTAAGTAGTAGCATTGTTTTCTCTCTCATACTTTGAAAACAGCCAGAGACTTTAGACTGAAATTTCAGATTTCCTTTATTTTTAAGTCAATGTTTTTGAACTTTTTAAAATAAATATAGACACTGGCTTTGGGGGACAGAAGGAAAGGAATCTTTATCTTAGTTCTCTGTAGTGCAAGTATAGACTTTGTTAAATGATATGTACTTAAATATTCTTATGTTTTCTTCTCCTTAAGTGCTTTTCCAACTTGTTCTAACCAAAAATAAAGTTAGGCAGAGGGCTCATGAATCAGCTCAACCTATTTTCAATTGCGCTTGCAGCAAAACATCCTCTCCTCAGGAGCCGTATTGTAAAGGGAATATTTAGTTGGGAGTCTCTATTCTTGGATCCCAACTCCAGCTCTGCAAGTAACTTAGCAGCATGACTTTGGTTAAATCATTTTACCTGTTTGGAATTCAGTTTCCTGAAGGAATATTTTGGCTGCAAGAAACAGAAAAACAGAGCAACAGCAGTTTTATCAAATAAAGGTTATCCTCTCCTGTAACAAGGTATCTGATCATCCCCATCCTCTGCTGTGGTTTCGGCGGCTCAACAGTGTTAAGGCCAGCGACTCTGCAATTCTCCTGGCCTCACCTTAGTGTGTCAGAACTCAAGTTGTAGCTCCAGGCATTAGGTCTGCATTTAGAGCGGGAAGGAATGTTAGGAAAGCAGCCCTCTACATCTTTCTCTTTCTCTCTCATCAACAAAAGGAAAAGCCATCTCAGAAGCTCCTAGCAGACTTTCACTCATTTGACAGAATCACATCAATACCCCAGCTGCAAGGGAGGCTGAGAAATTACATACTTAGCTGTTCCAGTCTCTGTGGTAGAGGCAGGCAGAAGAAAGGGATTGTGATTACGTTGAGTTAGCTAACCTACCATGTCTACCTCACCGTTCTCATACATAAAACGTAAGTTTATACTAGAAATGATCTCTAAGACCTTTCACAGCTCCAATCACATGTGAATCTCCGAATAGGGAGAAAAAATTCAGTATGGAGCACCATTTTTATGTGCATAACAATTCCTGATTTCTATTCAAATCCTCTCCTCAGAAATACCTCTTTTAATATTCTATGTACAGATTGGGAAAAGAGTTAGAGAAAAACTGATATATTTCTCATATTGTAGCACAATGTCACCCCCAGAAGGAAACAGAGGAGGCCAGTATTCACAACATAATGCTGTTTTGACAGCTCCAGGAAAGAATAAAAAAATACCTATTTAGATGGAAATACTCCTAAGGGAAGTAACACACATATTACATAATGGTTTTTGATTAAATTTACATTGATGATTTCAGAGTTCACAATATTTTAAAAATCAAGAGAAAAAACATTTTTATTTTTAAAGTTCCCTTTTAGTCTCATTCACATATAATTTTACGTGACTACAGTCTTACACGCACACCATTTTATGCCCTGATTTTTCCACTTAACATGAGCAGATTATTATTATTTTACAGAAAGTAGAGTAAGAGAAAATAGAACGGGAATGATTAAAGAAAATGGTCACAAGAGAGTGAACAGACAGGGCCAGGAGAATTCCGAGGTCTTGCTGGGAAACTTGACTCCTATGCTACCATGTCCAAGTTATTTGTGTGGTTACAAAGACAGGGACATAAGAAAGCAAAGTGAGCTATGGCTGCTTGGACGAGTGGGATTGTCTTCAGGAATCCAAAATAGATACTAAAGTCCTACTACCTCTTGGGTCTTCTTAAGCATTTGATGTAGGAAACAACTTCAGCCCACTGCGCTTGTTTCCTTTTGGGGTCAACAATTGTTTTTATGAAGAAAACTGCTTCATAGTATTTCTTTAGAAGGGCGTGTTTGTTTATTGCATATTTTAAGCACACCCCAAGGGGAAAAGAGCTCTCTCAAAGGTTTATGGGGACCAGGCAAAGGGCATAAATGTGTGATTTTTCCTCTTTGAAAGATAATAGAGACTGGTAGAGCCAGTGGCAACAGCAGAGTGCCTAGACCTTCTGCGCAAATCTTTTTGTTTAATATTACGTAAACTGCTGGGTATTCAAAGCTCTTTTCAGTTACACAAAGGTTGGAAACTTCAATTTTGAGTATATGGGTTTGCTTACAAACCACTGTGGTTTGCCCTTTTGATACATATTACACTGACAACTCTGATACTTTTTCTGGATATGGAACTGTACAAGATGCAAAAATGGTAAATTAAATATTTTAGGAATCATTAATGCAGTTTACCAAAGATGTTCTATTTCTCTCCCTTTTATGAACACAATACGTTTGCATTTTTTTTTTATTTCTTTGTGTTTGGTTGGGACAATTTCACTAGGTTTTTTTTTTTTTTTTTTGCAAATGAGTTATGGGCCTATGTGATGAATATCACTTCCATGCTAAAGTAGTTAGTTACATACTGTATATGTAAGAGTTTTTAGAGCTCTGTTTTCTTCTGGAACAAGCACCTAACAATGTTCAATGTGGTCACTGCTCCATTGGTCTGTGTTCATGAATAACTACAAAGAACAGTGCCCTTGGGAAAGCTCTGATTCATAACAGGAGTGATAAATATACCTCTGCTATTAAACCATCCAGGTTTAGGGAATATTTGTTACCATATCAAAACTTAGTGTATCCTCTCTGATAAAGCCTTCTTCTGAGATCTTTTTCCTCGGGCCATTAAGAAAAAGTGAAACTGTGAGCACCATATCAGAAGCTTAAATATAGATGTATGCAACAGACAAAGAATTAGACCTGATCCTGCCTCAAGCTGCTAACTAGTTATGTGACCTGTGGCTGATTACTTGGCTATCCAATGGTATCATCAGTTTATATAAGAAAGCCTACCAAGGGATAATAGCATGGCTTTCCTTTTATTTGCCCAGTTTTCAAGAAAATAAATTGGTTCCCTGTCACCTTCAGAAAGCAATCAATTACCTTGAGTTTGAATCCATTGCAATTCTTCCCCTTGTTAAAGCTCAACATGTCTGATGCAAACGTCTCTTTATATTGGCTCCTCAGTACTTTGGCATCACCTAGTAGTCTTTCATATGTCCCATGCTTTCTGACGTCCAGTTATTCTACGCCCCAGCCAAGAAACAGCCATTTTTCCATGAGGCCTGAGTTTCTTTTATTGGGAAATGAATTTTAAGCCCAAAGTCTGGACATGGAAGACTTACACTAGTTCCTCTGTTGGTATCTCTCTAGTAATTTTGGTTGTTTGAAGTTTGTTCTCTTGTAGATTCCTATGGAGATGTTCTGGGGACAATAGGATGGTTACATGAGTTATTTCATGCTAGTAATAGTCTGTGTCTTTTATATTTGAAGGGCAGCTTTGTTCATTATAAAATTCCTGTCTAACATTTTGTTTCCTTGTATATCTAAAATATGTTGCTCAATATTCTTCTGGCATAAATTGTATGTTAAAATATCTGATGATAATCTGATGATTTTTTCTTGTAAGTAACAAGACCTTTTTACCTAGATGATCAAAGGATTTTTTTCTTTTTCTTTAAAGTTCAGGAATTTTATTAGGATGTATCTTGGTGATAATTGGTAGTCTCAGGTATATGGTATTCTCTTTCAATGTTTTCAGTCTTTTTTATTTTTCATAAAATTGTTCTTGAACTATGGTTTTTAGTATTTATTCACTTTTATTTTCTTCAGAAAATCCTATCATTTATAGGTTATATCTTTTTGCTTATCTTTGATAATTGTCCATTCTCTCAAATTATTTTTATCTCTATTTTCCTTGATTAATAAAGTTTTCTATTCACATTCTGTGTCTCTAAGACATTATTTGTTGTAATCATTCTCTTTTATGTTCCTTCAATTTTAGTCTTCCTTTTTTATAGTACAATTTTCTTTTATTTTTAATTCTTGAGTTTATACCTTACTTTGAATGTTCCGGTTTATGTTGTTCTTTATTGTTTTCTATCATTTTTGTATGTATTGTAGCTAATTTTAACAGGTTTTTTAATGGTTTTGACTCAGCCTCTTTGAGTATGCTTTTATGACATTCATTGTCTGCAGGGATATTATTCTGTTTCTTTTTTTCTCTCTCTCTTTTGTTTTCATAGTAACATTATATAGACTTTGACCTCAAGACTTTTCTGATGTTCACGTCATTAATAAATGTTAGTTTTTCTGAAATTGTAGAAATGCTTCACATCTGATAGCTTTTCTTCACAGAGGTTCTGTTGCTTTTGTATAAAGCTCAAAACTACCATTCTGAGATTTCCTGGTTCTGTTATCCACCCACACACACTTTTAACTTGGACATTCTCATTTCCTTCTGGAGTGTGTCCCAATCCTCCTCAATCCTGATGCTCTCACAGCTGCTTTTTTGCAGTGTGGGGTAAGTCACTGCTCCAAGCCCCTCTCTTTCCATGGGCCTCTCTATAGTCACTGCTACTGGAGTCCTTAAATTTACCTGCCACACTGTTGAATGAAGGCCGTTTCCTTTTCTGCAGTTCTCTTATTCTCAGGTATATCATGTAACCCATCGATTCCCTCTACTTTCTTCCACACGGACATCAATAACATGCAGGGCTTGTGCTGTCAATGTTTTGTCCCCACGTTGGGTTCATGCCAATACCCCATCCCCCAGCTTTGCTGAAAATGTTGGACCTAGATTTTTGGTTTCTCTTCTATTTTTATGTGGGAATTTGGGAAGATCAAAGACTATGCATACCACAACTGTCATCTTTTCAGGTTTCCCCATCTATTTTTCATTCAAAAACATTTCTTTTCTTACCAGCTACCATTATGTAAATGCTAGGGATATAAAAGTGAATAAAATGCTGCATCCAATCTCAAGGAACTAGTACAAGATTGAGAAAAAGCTTTGAATTCTGTGGCATTTTCCACTCAGTTTTAAAATTTAATTTCTTTTTGAAGTACGACGTATATATGAAAAGTGCACGTCATAAGTATACAGCTCAATGAATTCTCACAAATTGAACAAACCCATATAACCAATAAAGGAACAGAATATTATCAGTATTTTGTCAGCTTTCCTTTAGTCCCTTCCTTTTCTTACTCCACGTATGACTAACCACTCAAAGCGCAGATTAGCTTTGCTTATTTTTGTTCCCTTTATGAATGGAATTCTACAATATGTACTTTTGTGTCTTCCTTTGCCCAGCATAGTATTTGCTTTCATCATCAACATTGCAGTGTGTAGCTACAGATTGTTCTCACATCTATATATTGTTCTCTGTGTGAATATTTATCAATCCATTTATCCATTCTACTGATTATAAATAAGCATTTGCATATCCCAGTTTGGGGATATGATGAATAGTGCTGCTGTGAACATTCTAGTATGTATGTGCCTTTTGACAAACTAATGTACACATCTTTGTGCAGTACATACCCAGCTAAGAGTGGAACTGCTGAGTCAGTGTTTATGCATATATTCAACTTCAATAGCCACTTTCAAACCTTTTCCAAAGAGATTGTACTGCTAGTTACATTTTCATTCAGTGCTTGGGAAGTGATATAAGTGATCTGAGGAGGGAAAAGCAATGCCTAAAATTGTCTTTTAGGAAAATTGTTTTGGAAATTTTTTGTAAGAGCAGTTGGAAGAAGAAGACAACAAAAGTAAGGAGATTTGTTTGACTACTATAGAAGAGAATAAGGGATTAGAATATATTAAATGGAATAGAGGGAAAAGTATGAATATGCATCATTGTGTGCTGGTAGAATCTGCTAAACCTATGTGAGAGAAAAAAATAATGACAGTTTGCATAGAAGTTTAAGTAGAGTGAGAATGGTGAGTTCAGAATGGCTATGTCAATGCAGAAATACCCAGGGCCTACGTACATGTGACTCTATCCCTTGCTCTTATTTTCCATTCCTGCAAGTCCTGAACCAATTCCCTGAGCTGCTTGGAAACATGTAAATTGATGAATAAGGGACTGCATTTTTTTTAATGCTTAACTAATAATGTAGTGATTTCAGTAATTCAAGGTCCCAGTAATATAAAACACCCATTGAGAAGAATCTACAATTACTGCTTTCCACTTCACACTACTGTGTCATTTGTATTTTATGTCACACACAAAAGTTCTTTAAAGGAGCTAATCGAGATTGACAGCGCCTGGGCTGCAGCTCTTCCCTCTAAAGCAAACAAGCGAACACCAACTTCTTTATGCCTCGACAGAATGACACCCACCCAGATCCCTGTATTAAAAGCCAAAATCTCTAAATTGTAATGGCCTAGTGATTGTGCTTTTTCCCGGCCCACCCTCCTCTATGAATAGGAAGGAAACTGTTGGCTAAAGGCCCGAGGAAAGGCCTAAGACACGAGCAAACTCTCCACATCATGCAGATGTCTCATTGGAGGGCTGAGCCTTTCTATTTTCTACAGTTTTCTTCAATTTTCTAGTACTGAAGAAATTTGCATGTGAACAGACTCTTTGCCTCTTATGGGCCCATCTGTTCCTGCTGTTAATTTTTCACCTGGAGCTCTAATTATAACTGACTCCAGACAGAAATGCCTGTGACGTCACTGTCAGGAGATTAGGGCTTCAGGTGGGAAATAAGGTGCTGGAGCAGATGGACATTGTCTGAGCAGAGACCCTAATGTTTTGTAAATATCCATTGCATAAGAATGAGAATGAAAGGAAATATTGAAAATGGAAGCAAGGAAAATATCTCCTAACTACATTGCTCCTTTTTTTTTTCCCTTTTCTAACTTACCACATGGCAACAGTAGTACAGTTATAGAAGAAATTTGCAGGGATTAGAGCCACACTTTTAGTAACCTTGGCTTCTCTAGGGTCCAGCCTAATGGAGTAGGACACCCACTTGGCTTACAGGTTAACAAGAGGACTCTCCCATGACATCAGCATCCTAGGAGTAGCCAATGCAACATCTTGAGGACCACTTATAGGAGCAAGCTGCCACACCTCTCCACACTGTAAGCATATTCATAATTCTCCCAGATTCAGCCCTACTCCCATCTCATTAATAATCATGGAACCATTGTTATAAGAGGCCAGAGGGAAACATCTCTTTCTCTAGTGGGTCTATGTGATATGGAGCTTTAGCCACGGAACTCTCTAGGAACTTACCTGAAATATGCAGCTCCTGACAGTGTGTGTGCTAAGAATATACAAAGTTCTTCATCAAAGATGAATTGCATACCCAACAAATACAGGAAATGAAAAGGGTTTAGGAATAGATGGAAAATTATAACCAATATAGAAGGGAGAGTAACTATTTTAAACTAGTCTCCAAACAATAAAATATCCAACTTCTAGTTAAATCCTTTATCCCTTTGTCATTCTGTATTTTTCCAACAAAGTCTTTCTTCTTTGACTTGTTCCATTGTTCCCATCAGCTCATGAACTGAGCAGAATAGACCTCTCTAGGTCAGGAAGAGCTAACACAGGGCATCTAATTAATTGAAGGGACCTTGCTTTAGTCTGATTAAGGATCATATATACATTTCCAAGGGTAAAGTTCTAAGCAGGATATTTTTAACTAAATGAGTGGGACTTGATGAAGAGACATCCAGCCTCACGAAGCATGGGTTATCCACGAGCAGACATTGCCACCTCCTGCTCTCTAGAGTTCCAGAGAGTGAAATAAATAAGGATCTCCTGTGTTTTTGTAACCAGATCCACTAACACATTTCAACAACCCCTATTTGTTTGTTATAATCCTCTCCCTTAACTCACTACTTAGACTTTTGAGTTGTTCCCAGAAATGATGGATTTCCTGTAAGACAAAAGAGTTGAGATTCTGAAGACCCCAGGGTAGACTTCCTGATGACAGGATTCACCATCCGCCTTGACCTGCCCCAGGGCACATGGCTGTTCCTTAAAAAGCCCATGATCTCCATTAGTTGGGGAAATGGATTTGAGGCAGCTTCTCCCATTCTCCCCAGGACAAGATGTCTTTCATCTTAAAAATCTCTTTCTTCCGTGGCAATCCTCATTGTCTCAATAATTAGATCTTTGTGCAACAAGCAACTAGACCTAAACTGAAACCCCTTGAGGTTTCAATAACATGCTGGCAGGGTTTGGTGCTTACTCTGATGGCAGAGATAGGCAAGCAAATATATTCAAACAACATACAAGTTCTCAAGGAAGCTGGTTTTTTAGATTCTTGACTGTCAGAGGAGAAATAGCCAATAAGGAAATGGATTTCAGCAAGTGAAAGTGAATCAGCAATGAGCAACTTTTGTGTTTGATTCTCCTGAAGGATGGCTCTGAGGTTCTCCTTCTGGTGGGATCAGTTGGGTTTATATCTGTCTCTTATTAAGGATGGCCAAGGTCAGAGCAAGGTTGCCTTTCATGTAAAAGGTGTATAATCATGTTAAGGTTTCCCCTTACCCTTGTGGGTGGCTGTATCCTTTTGAGACCCATACGTAAAAACCAGACATATGCTCACATTTCAAACGCATCATTGGAGTCTACATTCAAATTGTTGTAATATTATCAAGTTGCATCAAATAGCTTTATATTTAAGGACTCCTGATTTCAACTAGTAATGGGGGTAATCTCATGAACAAGGATAAAACCTTTGGTTGTTAAATGGTATTTGCTCGGGTAGCACCTAGACCCCAAGAGAAAGGGCTTATTTTAAAGATCTCTTACCAAGGCAGGTCTGGAAATGTGGACCTACATGGAAAAGCTCAGAGGCCATCAGACATAAGTAAACCCAGTGAAGTAGACTTTCACATAGAAGTACGGAGGGAAGACCATCTTTGAAAAAGAGATGGGACAGTTTGTTTTTGATAGTGGCTAATGCCTTGACTTCATAAGAGCCTTCCGCTGACATATAGCTGAAAAAATCCTAAGTATGAGGCCCAGGATCATATTCATACAAAATAGTAGGAATACAGAAAATGAAATTCAGGTAAGCTTGATAATTTCAATACATAATTTTTTAAACCAAGCCAGAGGGTAGAAATTTTACAAAGTCTAGGTAAGCATATATACACACATGAAAGAACTGAATTATTTTGCCAATAGGTTTCCTTATACAATCACACAAATAATAGACTATGGTTTTAATGTGATCTTTCTCCTCTCTTGTTCTTATATCCACTTCAAGGTGTTATAATAAAATAGTTCACATTTCTGGTTGAGAATCAGAAAGAGAAGGCTAGTGTGGTAAAACTTAGACTGGCCTGAGACTTTAGTTTTGCCAGGACTGCTTCTCAGAAAATCAGTGCATTGGTTTCACTGTCTTGATTTGGAAACCTTGTCTTGGAGGAAACATTTCCAATTTCTTTCTTATAAAACAGAGCAGAGGATTGGCCAACCACAGCTCTCTGGCCAAATCAGCTAACTGTCTGATTTGTAAATAAAGTTTTATTGGAACCCAGCTACACCCATTATTTTATCACTATTGTCTAGGGCTGCTTTCATGTCACAATGGCAGAGTAGGGAAGTTGACACAGAGATCTTATGCCCTATATTTGTCCCTATCCAGAAAAAATTTGTCAACCTAGAGGAGATATCTCCAATTTCTGTCGTTAGAGAGTTGGCATCTTAGAGAGCAGGGAACTCAAAAATTTCTTGCCATCTTTGAATTTTCCTTTGTGATATGATAGAAAAGATTAGGATTTGGGGATCAGAAGATATGAATTCAAATCTCGACCTCATCACTTATTGTTTTTATGATTATGACAAGTGTCAGAACTTCTCTCAACTTCTGCTGTAAAATGGGTTTCAAAATGCTTGTTTCACAGGATTGTTGTGAAAACTTAAAGATCCCTATAAATCTTGGGCACTAGACATGAATTATTTCATTATTCTTCCCACATTGCCATCCTTATCGAGTCACAACTTTCTCTGTGCTCCACCTGATTTGAAATTTTGGGAGACATTGTGTTGTTGCTGATTGTGTTATATAATTCCTTAGTGAGAGTGCTGGAACAATTTATTTGAAAGGGGATTTGTTCACCTTTGTTATGGAGAGATCTCAGGGATTTAAGCAGACTGCTAATGCCTTTTCCAAAGGATTGGCCCTAGTCATCATGTGCTAGATGCTTTCATAATTTCTTTTACAAAAGAATAAATCAACCTTGTTCCTCTCCATCAAAAAAAAAAAAAATGAAAGAAAAACAAAAATTTAGTTCCAATATAGGGGGTTCCTGGCTCGGGAATTCAGCTCATTGAAAGTAAGTCTCAGCACTGTTGTGAACAATGCCTCTAAACAAATATCTTGTCACCTTTCTGGTAGACATTTAAGTAGAAATCAAGATAAAGCACGAACTATTTTTCTTGGATATCTTCATAATGGTCCCAACCCAGTGAATCTGCCTCAGCAATTTTGTATTTAGTAAATAGCTGAGGATATTCTAGAAGGAGCCACAAAATTATGTCCAGCTTATCTTTTATGATGGCCTTCAATCATGCCCTGTAAATGCTCCAGGTTTCTTTTTGCAGAGTAATAGGAGCTAAAGCACTTATCCACAGGCAGAGCTAACTTCATCCTGTTATGAACCATCCTCTCCATGTGACCTAAGACAACTTGCTTATTCTCACTAAGTTTTGTCTTCCATTTTTGTTAGATTATTTAATTGGCTCTTTACACCACTTGTAGACATTTGTGTACTGCCATAGGATAAATTTTCAAACTATAAAATGTGTGGCCAGTCCACAATTAATGAATGGGTCTTAATTATTTTGTCTTAAAGTTGGTAGGAATTCAAAATTTATTTTGCCATAGGAAAATATTATGAAGCACGGACAGGTTATTAACTTAGACCCCATATTTTATTTCTCTAGAGAGAATGTAGATGAATATTCACTTAAAGCCCTGTTTTTTCATTTATAATGCTATTTCTCTATAGAACATATTTAAATTTTCTAGTTTTCATACTGTGAACACAATTGTTCTCAGCATAATTCTTCGCCCTTACAACAGGTGAGCATCGGGGTTGAGGGTGGCTGAGGTCCCAGTGGTAGCTGTGATGGCAACCACAGCTTGGTTGAGAGAATCCACGGCAGCCACAGCTTGGTTGAGAGGGCTCAGTCCCAAGCCTCGGGCATCCTTTTTTCAATGCGGATGAAGGAAGGGGCATTCTGAGCACTCACTCCCCCGTGAGGGCAGGAAGAACTAAGAAAAATCCAGCAGTCTCTACTGAGGTGAGGCTATAGGGAAGGAAGTATTTGTACAAAAGAAAGATTTGTTAATTGTTGGAAGAGCATCATGAGTCTGCATATGAGTCTAAGTTCTGTGTTTTATTAGTTGTTTTATCTTCAACCTAATGGAAATACCAAACAAATAGCAGACTTTTCATAAATATTGAATTGTCCTGGAAGATTATCCTTGGAGGAGTAAAAACAAGCCACTTTGGATAGGGTCTGGCTCAAACAATCCTGTTCAAATTAATATTTTACTTTCTGGAGGGCTATAAGCCTACGAAGGTTTACAAATCCTTACATACTGTGGTACACAAAAAGCAGAGGTAGGAACCGTTGATGGCGTAGAACTGTGCTAGAAGTTTGCTGAGACTAGAGTGGCAACTCTGCTACTGCAGCACTCTGCTGATTCAAAACAGCTGTCTGGAAAGTAGTCGAGCAGAGAGGATAAAAGCACACATTTCAGAATCCAACAAAACCAGATCTGAATTATGGTCCTGTGTGACATGGCCAAGTTACTGTTTTCTCAAAACCTCCATTTATTTATGCATAAAAATGGAAATACTTTTAGAAAGATTTACTGCCACACTGGATTGTGGTGAAGATTAAATGAGATAAAAGATGTAAAGTGCCGAGTGCACAGTAAGAACTGAATAAACGCTAATTTATAATATTTCTCAATTTAGGAAAATGTTACCTGAAGACAGAATGAAAGCATTCCTACAGACCCTGAGTCCAGAAGAGTTACCTGGGCTGGGAATCAATTTCAAAGCTCTTCTACCATGTCTGATCTCCTTTGAAAGCTGATCAGAGCCATTACAGCTAATCAGGACGAGAGATAGAGAGGCAGGAGAAGTGACAATCACGTGTCCCCCTGTGGGTTTGTGTTCCACAGCCATTGTGTTTGTGCTTCAGGCTGCTCTATTATTAGTTTCCTCTGCTGTTTCTCCTCCAGCTGTGTGTCCATCAGGGTCCATTGCAGAATACCAATCTGTCCTCACATAGCACAATAGCAGTGCAGCAGTCTATTAAAAAATATTCCCAGAACCTGAGGCTCCAGACAGTCTGGACTCTCAGCAGCCTCGCTGCGTGGAAGACATTGTTCTGTGAGTCTCCATGGTCGTCTTTGTTATCTGCCTCTTATCAGTTGTACTTGCAGGTTGTCACTCTGAACTTACTAGCCCACAGCCAAACCTTTGACAAAACATTCTGGTTTTGATACTGTTATCTGTGCCCTCAGCAGAGAGAAGTCAGAGCCAGGTATCTTTGATTTTGAAAGATTATGATTTCATCCATCCTGGAAAGACACACAGGTTATCTTTCATCCCCTGCCTTCAAGCCATGGTCCTGAAGTCAAAATGTCATTGCCTCACCTGTTACCTAGGCCACACCTTTTATCAGCTATGTGGTGTATGATGTCATGATATGAAACTACCCTGTGCTTCTTTCTGATTTCTCTTCCCACATCTGAATTCCCTTTTCATTAATGCATATCGTACACATTTGCATTTGTTTTACCCTCTCCCCACCCCAACCTCCCCCATTGGGAAATAGTATATAAACACATATCTAGGACATGTGGAAGAGACTTCACACTTTCAGGCTTCTTGCTTTCCTGGAGTATTTCATGTTCATACTACACAATGCTGGCCTGGATGGAGTGTTCATTCCCATGATTCTTAAATCACCAATGTGCTTGTGAGTTCCTCCTCCTCCTTCCTATTCTACAATCATCTGAAAGAATTGGACCCAAACCAGCTAATTAGCAAATATTAACAGGTCTCGTTGTGGTTGCTGGGAGTCAGTTGAACCCAGAGGGAACTGGAGTAGAAGGAAAAGGTAGAGACGACAGATTTGTGGGATCACACTAGCATAAGAGAGAGGAAAAAGTATTGAAAGCAAATACGGTTACTCTTACATGCCTAAGAACTGTCCTAAGCTCTTTGTACATATGAACATTTAATTCTTGCACTGACCATTGAAGTAGGTGTGTGAATGAGAAGACTGTAGCACATTTATAAAGACTGTAGACTTTGGAGGCCAATTGCCTGGGTTCTAATCCTGGCTCCTCTACTAACTGTGAGGCCTGGAGAAATTTACTTAACTCTTCAGTGTCTCAGATTCCTCATTTACAAAACGAAGCTAATTATATTTACTTTGTATGGAATTAAATGAGTTAATACATATAAACTCTGTAGAACAGATCCCAATACATAATAAGCATTCATTAAGAATTAGCTATTATCATTAAAATACGTATGCATTAATAACTGTATTCTTGCCTGCACAGCCTGGCCATGGCTATGGTATATTTCCCTAAGGACAATGCAGCCTGACTGTGCAGTGTCATAGCCTTATGTCTGTGGTTACCCAGAGGGCATTGCCAGCTGCCCTCTCAGTGACTTCAGAAGAGCAAGACACTCTACCCTCCTCCTCCCACACTTCATGCGTTGATAAAATCAAAGGCATCTTGCATTCTCCTTTTTCAGTGGCAAAGTTTAGAATTTGTTTCAAGAGCCTTTCAAACTTTTGCATGTTATTACCATAAACTCTTAAAATTTTCTGTTACTAGAAGCAAATTGGGAGCTAATTAAATGTAATCTTTCTGGAAAAAATCATGTTTGGGCTTTTCAGAGTGGGATGGACTGTATTTTATAACTCCTTGCTGAGAGTTCCCCACTCCCCATTTGGAACTCTTTCATTTATTTATTTGCTCAAGAAAAATACCTATGAAAGATCCCCTGGGAAGATAAACACACAGTGAAATAAAGCACATTTTTTTTAATAGAAGCCTTATCCATCCTGGTGCTCACCAGGCAACAGACTTTAAAGGAAGTAAAACATTGAGCCCATCTCTTAATTCTTCAACTTCTTGAATCATTAACAAACTGGCCAGCCATTACTCAATATATCATTGTTCATGTGTTAAAATATCTAATTCTTCATTGTAAACTCATTGAAGTTATAGATCATACTACATATATTCTCCCTTATCATGTCTGGCAAGCACTAAACTCATCCTTTATCTGAAAAGCACATGACTTCCCCTTCAACCACCATTTCATAAAGTACCTCAGTTACTTAGAATTGTTCTGAAGACCCATATGATTGAATTGGCTCCAGCAGGGTGGCTGACTGCCACCTCTCCATTCCTGTAGCACATGTGCTCTACTTACATGAGCCTCCTCTCACTGTCTTGAAAGCCCTGGGTGCCCTTCTGCCACAGGTCCTTTGAACATACTATTCCCTCTGTCTCAATATTCTTCCTCTACACTGACTCCTCTCATTTTCACCATTTGCCCACCTAATTAGTGCCTATTCATCCTTCAAGTCCTTTCCTGACCCCTCCTACCTTGCCCCTTCACCCTGTTCACCTCCATCCCCATCTAAGTCACAGTTTTTTGATAAAAGCAATCAGAGAATTGTCTTCAGTTCATTGAAGGCACTTCTCAATGTTTGTAATTAAACTTTCATTAATGCAGTTACTTTATTAATGCCACTCTCCTGATTAAGTGAGACACTCTATAAGAAGAGGAACTGCTTTTGCTCACCATGGCATCTTCAGCATTTAACACAGTATTTGGCACACAGAAGAGCTGCGATTAATACTTCTGAGTTAATGCTCAACAAGTATTAATTTTTTAGTTATTAAGGGCTCGGTTGTCATTAGATTTGTAGACCCAATAAAATCTCCTAGAATAAGGATTGAATGTATGGTTTTATGGTGGGGTAAAAGTAGTTCCAGGCTGAACATGTCCTCAGGATGGATATGTCTGGTATGCAGTAGACAGGCATATAAAATAGGATAAGAGTCAGACTAGAGTCTCTGCATGGTAAGTCATTCTGGTCCCATGTGCACATGAGCAGAAGTATCAGGCTTGCATGGATAAGGTTAACAAACTAGGAATACTATTGTGGAGTACTCAGGGGTTGATCAGAGAAGAAATCCAGATGACAGGCAAGAGATCTGAAATCTTGTTTAATGAGCTCATTTCCTTATTGCAGAAATAGTAGATAGCTAGACACTATACTAAGGACTGGAGATCTATAGACAAATAAGTCTCTTTCTTAGAATCCACAGTGTGTGAAGGTACAATGAGAAGGTGAATGTGTCTTCTCCAAGTTCATATGTTGAACTGTGATGATATGGGTGGGGGAAGTCTTTGGGAAGTCATTAGCCCATGAGGGTGGAGCCTCAAGAATGAGATTAATGGTCTTATAAAAGGGACTCCAGAGAGCTCTTTCATCCTCTTTCCACCAAGTGAGGATGCAGCAGAAGTCAGCGGTCTGCAACCCAGAAGAGGGTCCTCACCAGAACCCAACCATGCCAGCATCCTTATCTCAGACTTCCAGTCTCCAAAACTGTGAGAAATAAATTTCTGTTACATATAAGCCACCCAGTCTATGGTATTTTGTTATAGCAGCTCACACGGAATAAGATGAGGAGGAGAGGGATAAAAATTAATTATAATGCAATGTAGAAAATCCTGTGATGAAAATGCTGTAAAACTTTGTTTTACAGTCTGTGGGCCTTATAGAAGGCTTCTTTGAGGAGATGACACCTGAGCTGTCTGTGAAGCATGAGCAGGAGTTAGCACACAGGTGGTATGCATGGAGGGAGGACATTCTAAGTGATGAGCAGCAGGTGGGAAGGTCAAAGATTGAAAGTGCCCAGCATGTTTGAGGAACCGGAAACCTCCCCTGGATGACCAGACTGTAGAAGGCAAAAAGCAAGGAGCAGCGGGAGTGTCAGTAAGCAATAAGGCTGCAGTGAATGATATGAGCTCATTTGGGGGGATTTGAGAAGACACTGGAAGATGATCAATAGGCACACCTGTGATCTGATCTGTGCTTAGAAAGTGCCTTTGCCATTAGGGTGGGAATGAATGAAAGAGGAGCTGGACTTGCATCAGGGAGATAATTTAAAAGTCATGGATTATGAAAGTGACAGATAGTTGTGAAAGAACTTAGGGAAGTGCCATCTGAATTTCAGGAGAGGAGATAGACTTTAGATGTATTGAAGAGATAGGGTCAACAGCGTCTGGCTGTGCTAAAAGTTTGGAAGGTAAAGAAAGAGGGTTCTGATTAGAGCAATTTGGTAGATGATGGTGCCACTTACGAAGAGAGCAAAAATAGCAGGGAAAGAAGATTTTGTTGCTTGGAGGTGGATAAATTTATTTTTAAGCATGGCGAGGGTTAATGAGACTGTTCCCTGGCCCCAAATATCCAGTTCCTCCTTTTTCTTCAAAAAGCAATGTCCGTTTTAGCTAGGCACCTCACAGCTTGTTAGCAGCCGGATGTGGCCATGAGATTAGGTTCTGGCTGGTGGGATGTAAGCACAACTATTGGGTATTCTTCCAGCAGGTATCCTTTTTCTCCTTTTTCATTTCCGCAGTCCCACAACTGGGAATGTGGAGAGGTTGGCTTGAGCTCTGGCAGCTATCTTAGACCATGAGACAGAAGCTGCATATCGAGGATGGTGGAGCAATGAGGTAAAGTACGTTGAGACCCCAAAGACTATAGAACTACCTTCCCAGCTTTGGCCTGTCCATGTGAGAGAAAAATAAACATTGATCTTCTTTAAGCCTTTTTTTAAAATTTATTGATTTATTATTTATTTATTTATTTTTAAGGCTGGTCAAGTGAAGCAGTGGGAGTGGAGAAGAAACAAAGGAATCTGTAATTGGTTGTGATCAATTAGTGGTAAACATCACTGCACTCAGATCAACCTACTTAAGCCTTGGTAGTAAATTCAGTCACTTATAGCTGAATTTAATCCTGACTAACATATTCAATCTGAGATATTCATTTAAGCCTTGGATAGTAAATTTAGTCACTTATAGCTACACCTAATCCTGACTAGTACATTGAGTGTGATGCCCATGCATGGCCACAAGGAAGGCGTCTGGAAGGCAGTCAGATATAGAAACATGGAGCTCACAACAAGGGTCTACACTAGTAGTGAAAGTCTACACTCCTCATCATGCTAGCAGCAGGGAAGTGAGGCCCCTCAGAGAGTGTTTAGTGTGACAAGTGGGCTAAGTATGGATTGTTAGATACCACAAGCATTTAATCAATGAAAGTAGAAGAAGAACCTATGAAGAAGATTGAAAGGGAGACACCAAAAAGTTGGCAGGAAAACCAAGATAGAGAGTTAAGACGGAAGGATAACCAAGTTGCCAATGTTGCTGAGAAATTGTCAAGTAAGTCAAAAAACTTAAAAGTATCCTTAAGATTTATCAACGAGGAGATCATTGGTATTCCTGAGCATAGCAATATGACCAGAGGGAAGATGGTGAAAAATAATTGCACTGACTGGGCAGTGGATAGAGACAAAGAAATGACAACAACGTGCATAAAACAACATCTTCTGAATGCTTGTTTTTAAGAGAAGGAAAGAAATAGTGTAGCAATATAATGGCAATATGACATCTAATGTGGGTTGTGGACTGTTTGCTTTCTCTTGAAATATTGGAGACACTTGAGCTTATGCTGAGAGAGAACCAATATAGATGCTCCTACATGAACCTCTCTGCAAGTCTCACTGTGACAGTCTGTCCTGAATGCAACTGTGAGGTTCTCACCTTTCTCCCATTCCTTGTTTTATACTCAATTTCTAGCAACTGGGTCTTGCCCCAACCTACTCCATTCCAGCCTCTGTCACCAAGCCCCATGTTTGAGTCTTTGAACTGCTTTTCCTCATCTAAGCCACCCAACCTCCTTTCTATAGCCACTGTATAATTTTCATTTAGGGTAGTCAGTTTCCTACAAAGTGTATTCAGCATTGTCTTGGTATTCCATCATTAAATCTATTAGAGAGTCTTGTCAGGGAAAGAAATAGAAACTTTGGAGTTCTACTCTTTCGGATTTCCTTTGACGCTTTTCTTCACCTAATCACTCAAAATCTACTAGTCACTCTTTAGTTCCTGGGTCCCATGGAGGGCTTGTGAGGAAAGTCTATGTGCTAATGATTCATCAACTAGAGGTGTGGTTCCCAAAATTTGGTGGGTTTCAGATTTCAAAATGTCCTTGAGATATCCAAGGTCCTTGAATCCATAAACGCAGCAAAGGTAGATTTGGTATCAACAAACGTGGACTTAGCTGTTCTCCAAAGGTATGTCCATGTTGTCGTTCATACAACTCAAAGCCATTTAAAAACACTGGAATGATGACGTGCTGCCTTATGTATTTTATTTTTTCTGTGTTAACAGAGAAGTGTAACATACTAGCTTTAGATCCCAAGCACTGGAATCTGAGAGATGTGGATACATCCTGACCTGTTTTATACTTAATGTCTGTATAATTTTAGGAAAATTACTTAAACTCACAGAACACTCAGTTTCTTAATTTGTAAAATGGGGATTAAAATGTCTATTCCATATGGTTGTTGTAAGATTTAAGGAAGTAACTGTGTGTAAAGTGCTTTGTATTATACTTAGTATACATTATAGAAAGAACATAGTAAATAATGGCTGTTATTGTTCTAGAAGTCAAAATAGGGTCATGTGAGGGTCCAAAACTTTTTAACATTAAAATGTTCATATCTCAAAAGGAGATATTTTCATTGATTTCTAGAACTTTTCTTTACACTGCAATCAATCCTTATGTATCCTTTGTTTTATACCTCCAGGGTAAAGCTAATGTGTTTAACTCATCTGTGCTAATGATTTAATTTGTTTCTCCTCCCAAGTAACCTTTGCATTGTAACAGGGAGACTATCAGTGCCTTAATAAAAATAAGTGACTCAAGTAAGAATTGCAGGCACCTGGCAGGGCCAGAGAACATGATGCCTCTGGGCAGGGTCCCCTCTCTAAGGTACTTTTACATCATTCCACACAGAAAGCTGCTTAAGCTGCCTATGGGTAAGGCTGACCTTGTTCTATGGAAGAACAAATCTGTTCAAAATCAATACCAGCTCCTGTTGTTTTCAAGTTTTACTCCCTGCCTTAAGGGTGCAGACACACAGTAGGCACACAATAAATGTTTGTAGAATGCATAGATTGAAGATGAAAGTGGAGGGGAGGGGTAATTGAGAGGCTTATCTCAAGAGGTCAAGAAAATGTCTGAGAAAAGATCATTTGAGTTCAAAGATGGAACATGTACCTGATTCAACATACTTTCATTTTCTCTCATTTCATTATTGTACTACTACATTTTAGTTAACATTTGCTTTTTCTTAGTCTATCACAAAGAAAATAATAATGCCAACTAACCTCACCAGTCCAGAGTAAAAAAAAAAAATAAGGCAGTTTATCAATTAGCAATAATAATTAATATAGTGCCTGCTAGTCTGCTGATAGAATGCCTGGTTATGAAGTTTAAAGGCTCTCAGATATCATCTAATTCAAAGATATTTTTTATATTGAAACTCTGAGAGCATCTGAAAATTTGACAACCAGGAAAATGCATAGATACACAAAATATTATGTATAGTTTTCAGGTAGTCATGAATTCTTTGAAACCTCCCAGAGAACCATAGATCTCAGTTTAGTAACTTTTGGTCAAGTTCAATCCCTTCATATTATGGAAAAAAGAACTGAGCTCCAGAGAAGTTAAAGTCCCAAATTCAAGGTCACACAGTACTTTCAAGTCCTGGCCTAAAACCCACAGTTCAAATCTTCCCTTCTATTATCCCAAGTTCTTGATGAATTCAAGTGAAGCTAAATATCTTATGAAACTAAAAGCAATTTCTATTCCAGATAAAATTCTGGGGGGGAAAGATAACACAGGGTCCTCTTTATCATTCAGGTAGGGATGGTGCAAAACAAACAAAGCAACAATCAGGCAAACTAGTTCCTTCTGTTTTCAAGCTATTCCTCCAGTCTTTGGAAAGCCGTAGGTTTCTTAACCTCAAAGGATGCTTTAAAATTCATTTTAGTCATCAATTCTGCCCTCAAGCGGGGCTCCAGTTTACCTCGTAATCACCATTAGAAGAGGTTCTTCTTTTTACCAAAAACATCATGTTGTTGAAACTGCAAGGGGATTTCAGTCTAGTTGCTTGTCACACCCAACTATTGAGATGACAAGGGTTGCCAAAGAAGAATGGAATTTTTTAATAGGACAGCTTATCTTTTTGGGAGAACAAGGGAAGCTGCCTCAAGTCTGTTCATAGGACTAATGTAGATCCTGGGCTTTTAAAGGAGGGGCCATGTGCCTTGGGGCAGGTCGGGAAGGATGGTGAGTCCTAGAGTCAGAAAGTCTGCCCTGGGGACTTTGAAATCTCAACTTCCATCTCAAAATCCATCATTTTGGAATCTCAAAATCCATCATTTCTGGGAAGCAACTCAAAAGATCAAGTAGTTAAGGGATAGGTTTATAAAACAAAACATAGGGATCAGGATCACTGAAATTTATTCATGGAGCTGGTTACAATCAGAGAAGATGTGCAGGTCACCTTAGATGACCCATTTTAGGATCCAACAACCCTCAACATTAGAAATTCATTATTATACTGTCAGAGGTATATTTCACATTCAGATGGAGTCTGGCAACACAACATGCTATGCGGTTTGTACTTACCTTGTTCTTCTCAAGCTTGTCGTGATGTTACTAGAGGTCAGCACTTGTCCCTGAGGCTGCATTACAAGAATGAGGACAAGTGGTTTGAGGAGAAGGAAAGAGAAATTAATTAATTCGCTGGCAAATGAGGAGGTTGGCAGACTCCCGTTTTAAAGTATCAATGTCCTGCCTCTGGGCAGAAATACAGAGCTTTAAAAGAGAGGTTTTCAGCTTTAGGCTATCACTGTTCAACTATGGCTGATGGTTCTGATTTATCCTATCTTGGCTAAGACAATCTTAGGACCTCTTTCTGGTTCCTGGACAATTCCCTTGAACATTTCTTGTGGTACAAGAACAAAGGACACTCCCCTGCCCCTCCCCGACCATTGGCCTGGGCAGGGATGCAGGTTTTAATTCCTAGAAGGAGGGAGAGAGGTCTTAGAGAGACAGAAAACATTTTTACTTTTTTTTAGTCCATTCCTCCTGTTACACTGGATGCTTAAAACTTAGAAAAATATTTTGTTTGTTTTAAGTATTTCTCAAGCTATATGATTAGAAAAATTATCATTTCATAGAATTCTTGAAAGTTTTAGTTGCTACTTATTCAGGCATTTGCTTTTTATTCATTATTTTTGTAACACTGGAAAAAATGTTTTGCAAAAGTATCATGATTTGTAAGATGTAAGTTTTGTCCTGTTCTGTAGGGTTGTTTTTGATGTGCTTAAACTAGTTCATTTATACTGTGGAATAGACATGTTTTTCTTCCTTATGATAACTGTAGATTTATTTTATTACTTGTTTTATAGAGAATTTTGATCTGAAGGTTTGTATTTAGATAGCATTTATGTGTGCATACTATGGGCATAACCCTGGGCTGTACAAAAATAAATCCTTGTTTCTGAAACTATGAATGCATAGCATTTAAGCGCACATGGCTTTCAAATAGTGCAAACAAAAATACACAACAAAATGTGATGGCGCTGTTGTTGAAACTGCAAGGGAGTTTTGCTCTAGGTCCTGTTCCTTGTAGCACAAAGATCCAATTATTGAGAGAATGAGGATTGCCAAGGAAAAAAGGAATTTTTAATATGATAGATGTCTTGCCTAGAGAATGGGAGAAGCTACCTCGAATCTCTCTCTCCAGCTAAGGGAGATTATGGGCTTTAAAAGGAGGGGCCATGGGCCTTGGGGCAGATCATAATGTTTATGTGCACTGGGGGCAGGCTGTGGGGGACAGGGAGTCATCAGGAAGTCTGGTCAGGGGCCTGCAGAATCTCAGTTCGTCTTACAGAAAATTCACCATTTCTGAGAAACAACTCAAAAGGTCAGGTAGTTAGTTAAGGGAGAGGATTATACAGGGGTCATTGAAATCTGTTGAGTGGGGGCCAGGTTACAGAGCTAATGGTTCTTGAGATAATCATCTTTTGACCCAGAGAAAATTTTTATACACAGATATATATTTTTTAGCTTCCTAGAAGCTATTATTGAATTAAGGGAAGACCCATCTACACTTGTCCCCCCCAACACACACACACACACACACAAACACACCATGGCTGCTAATTTGTCAACTTCAAGGCGTAGAAAACGATGTCACCCTAGAGAACAGATTATGTTTGAAGGAAAGCCAACAGAAAGATGAGGAATTAGGGGTCACGCAAAAATAATGTGTCAGTCATCAGTCTTGCTGGCCAGGAGCTACTGAGGGGGCCTGCTGGGAGTGGGGAACGGACACCAGTTTTCAACTCTGGGCTGCGAGGAGGATGGGCTATAAGGAAAACCACAAGGATGCCTAGTTCATATTGGGCTTACTAAGTACCAGGCAGAAATGGATTCAGCATTTGTGGGGCCTGAGGCTTGTATGATTTGGGAATGTCTATTTAAGAAAAAAAAAATACAAAACTGTAAACATGAAATTAAGTACAAAAGTGAATGTTTATTTAGAATGAGAAAAGAAATTACAACAAATTATTAATATGTAGTAGTAACAAGTATCCCAGAGATAAAAATCCACAAAAATCATATACCTTTTTTTAAATGAATTGATTTGTTAACTTCTAGCCACACCTTTATAATTCTCTTTTTAACCTTTTTTTTTTTATGGCTGCATACTTTGCCATCACCTCTTCCTCTGAATAATTTTATATTATCATTTTTATTTTTTTGAGACAGAGTCTCTCTCTGTTGCCCAGGCTAGAGTACAGTGGTGTGATTGTAGCTCACTGCAACCTTCAACTCCTGGGCTCAAGCAATCCTCCTGCCTCAGCCTCCCCAGTATCTGGGACTACAGGTGTGCACCACCATGCCCAGCTAATTTTTCTTTTTTTTGTAGAGATGGGTGTCTTGCTCTTGCTCAAGTTGGTCTTGAACTACCAACCTCAAGTGATCCTCCCGCCTTGGCCACCCAGAGTACTAGAATTATAGGTGTGAGCCACTGGGCCCAGCCTTACAATATCATTTTTTATACATAATTTAGTATAGTTTCAAAACCAAAACATAATTCAATCTTTCCACAAGTATTTTTTTCCTTAAAATTTGTTGCTCATTCATAGTTTAGATATTTTTTACTTGTTTTACAACTTGTTATGAATTTAGAATTGTTGCCAAACTTGGGAAAGCCTCTATATTTTTTTATAAGTTAACTATTACAGATACACTTAGTGTTTGTTTGTAGTACTAAGTTTACACAAACATAGGAATTCTTATATATCTATTTGTACCAGTTCCCAAGAAAAAGGGAAAAAATGTCTTGAGGTGTTTATACTTATATGCTCTTTCCATTTTCTAAAATATTTCTGATAGGAGAGAACTTCTGTTTTGACTAGTTGTTCATGAGAAGTAGATCCTCAGTTGCAATTTTATACATCTGATGATTAGTAGAACTTTCCATAAAAGTTTTTGGCGTCCTACGTTTCAGATTTTGTTTTTCCTCTGTGCCCTATGTGCCTCTGGCGATAGGACCTGTGAGATAGCATGACCTCTGCTCCTGCACCTTGGGGTCGTGACCCCAGCTGAGATGGCATCCTGGAAGCCATTGCTAGACCATGACAGGTAGCAAATGCCTTAATTGTACATGGAAGTGACTGTGAACTATTATTAGATTTAATAAATGACTATTAATAGATTTAATAAACTTGAACAAAATAAATATATCTCCAACTTCTAGACGTTCTAAAAAATGGATCCTCTGTTACACCGAGGCTACAGAGGGAGGTTAGAGCAGAAGGAGACAGTGATCTTAATTGAGATGTGATTAAAACATCTTATTTTTGCAAATTTTGTAAGCGCATGTGAAGGTATTCCTGGGGCCCCTCCTCTGGCCCTGGAAGGGCCCTGAAACTTGAACTAGATCAACTTCATAATTAAGTTAGCTGTGATGTCAAAAGTTTTAATGTACCAGATCTTTGAGAAATTCAGTGCCCCAGGGCTCAGACCTCAACTTTTTTGTTTATTTAGTTCTATTTATTTCCTCCCTTGGTTTTCTCTACCAGCTTTCTTGGATTAGGGCTCAGAAGCTGATACTCCAAAACATGATATTTTGACTTACTGAACTAAAGAAGCCTCGAGATCTTTCTGACATTTCTCCCTCACCTTCTCTTCCAAAAAAGTTGAAGTTCCTTTATCTTCTTAAGATCCAGGCCCACCAAAGGAGAACAATTGTATTTTCTTTCCGTCCCTATAAGACCAAGAATGTAACCACACCTGAACAGATCCTTTTACTATCAAGGAGAATTATGTACAGGTTAGTTTTTGTACATAGATCCATTCATTCTCCCTAGTAATCCTTTCTAGTCCCTTAACGGAATTCCTCTTCTCCCTCCTCCCATAACCTGTTTTGCCAGGATGGTATATAAGCTTTGGAACCTCCACTGGTCTGGGCAATCTGTGATTCTGCTCGTGTATACATGTAAAATAAATGCGTATGCCTTTTCTTTCATAAATCTGAGTTGATTTTTCAGAGAATCTTCGGAGGGTGAAGGGGAGGTTTCCCCACCTGGCTTCCCTACACTGGTTTTCAATGTATTTCAGATACATATATTCAGATAATGTCCAAATTCCTTCTCTGCTCCGGGGAGCTTGAGAATTATATATATAGCACTTTATTTTTCTTTTTAAATCTCTCCAGTTGGTGTTTAAGAGACCTCTCAAACTCAATATACAACTGAACTCTAGATCTTGCTTTTTAAACCTTCTCCGCCCACAGGCTTCTCAGTTAGTGACAACTTTATCTTTTCAGTTGTTTATACCAAAAACATTAGAATCATCCTCCCTATCAGGAAACATTGTGGCTTTACTTTCAAAATATATCTTTTTACCTGCACTGCTGTTATCACCTTAGGTACAGCTGTCCTCATCTCTCCCTGGCCTTGTAGCCCAAGCCTCTGAAGAAGAGGCCAGGCTGCTTCTAGCTTTGTCCCCCTTGGTGGTTTTCAACACAGCAGACTTTAGAATGTAAATCACTCTTCTGTCTCTTTCCACTGCAAGAAGCCAAAGGCCATGACAGAGCCTAGAAGGCTCTAGCGATCGGACCTCACGCTGCCTGTCTGATGTCTTCTCACATCCTCCCCCTCCAGAGCTGCAGCCTAGCTGGTTTCCAGGATGCTTGTTAAATATACCAGGAAAGGGACTCAGGGCCTTTATCCCAGTATTTACTGGGATTACTCCCATTCATCTTTCAACTATTTCCTCAAATTTCACCTTCTCAATGAAGAGGCCCTGGACACCTACTTACTGTTCCATTAAGGCACTCACACACCCAGCAGTCCACATTACTTTTACCCTTCTTTACTTTGTCTGCATTCCCATAGCACTAGTCACTTGCTAATATACTATGTGTTTACTATTCATCATTTGATTGTTTGCTGTCTTACCACCCTACTGGAATGTAAACAACACAAGGACAGGGATCTTTGTGTTTTCCAATGGTCTATCCCAGGAGCCTAGAAATTCATCTAATTCTAAAACACAAAAGAAGATAAAACAAAAAATCTGAACTAAAGAAAAGTATCTCCAGAAGGTCACAAAGATGGCAGAGGTGGAATTTAAACCCAGAGAGCCCTCAGAGTCTGCACCCTAAACCTGTGTCCAATATGGCCTCCTCATGTTCGCTAGAGAAAGGCAGCAAGGGTGTGGCCCTGGGGACCGATTGCTAACTTCACCTGCAGGCTGGCTTTAGGTTGCTAACCTTTGAGTTAAACCCCAGTCTCACAGATAAATGTTCCAATATTAAATCTTCTTTCTAAAAAAAATTAGTCATGTGTCCATATATGGAGTATAATTATACTTTACAATCGTTTTCCCAAGGAAATAGTGATTTTTCTCACCCTTTGTTGTGTACAGTAGTTGCTCCTTATCCTGGTTTTGTTTTCCAGGGCTTCAGTTACCCAGAGTCAACCACTTTTCAAAAATATTAAATGGAAAATTCTAGAAATAAATAGTGTGCCATTCTGAGGAACATGATGGAATCTCACACTGTTCTCCTCCATCCTGAACAAGACATGAATCATCCCCGTGTCCAGCATATCGGTGCTGTATATGCTACCTGCTCATTACAGTGTAGGAAAAAACAGCATATATAGGATTTGGTACTACCTGTGGTTGCAGGTGCCCGGGGGGGTCTGGGAACATATCCCCTGAGGATAAGGGGGAGACTGCTGTATTCTATTTGGCCCCTTTACCTGGCTCAATTACCTTCACCAGAATAAATATGATATATTGGGCTATCAATCTGTGCTAATGAGAGATGTGAAAATCACAACAATATTCCCAAATACATTTTTATAAGAACATTGTTTTGGGGGTCAAGGTTATTTGCATAATGCAAGAATCACCTGAACTCAGGTGGAAAAACTGCTGAGGGAAGTCAGTATATGAAGAGAGATTTTATACAATCTGGGCATCAGAAGCTATATGTGGCTACGTGTGCCAAGCGATGCCCATTGATACCCATCGATGCCCAGCAATACCTAGAGATGCCCCGTGATGCCAAGCTCTCATGTTTATTTGAGAAGTGAAATAAAATCTGTAAAGATTATAGCAACTCTCCATCATGACTTTATCATTTTTGAAATTAGAGGTAGGCAAGTATATATTAATGGGAAAGAATTTTGCAGATGTGCAGTGGGGCTGAAATGAGCCATTTTTGAGCTTAGCATTTTGACAATGCACCTGTTACTACACATGTACTCGTATGCACACACATACACAGTATTTCTGGACTCTTGCTGAAACTTAAATTTTCTTGCCTTCAGCTTTCCTTCACCCAGTTACTGTACCACACTACCCCTAAAATTACCTTTCGCAGGGCACAGTGACACGTGTCTGTAACCCTAGCACTTTCAGAGGCTGAGGCGGAAGGATCATTTTGAACCGAGGAGTTTGAGGCTAGACTGGAAAACATAGCAAGACCTTGCCTCTACAAAAAAATAAAAGAAAATAGCTGGATGTGCTAGCTTGGGCCTGTACTTCCAGCTACTCAGGAGTCTGAGGTGGGAGGATCACTTGAGCCCAGAAGTTCAAGGTTGCAGTGAGCTATGATATCAAGCCACTGGGTTATAGCCTGGGTGACAGAGCAAGACCCTGCCCTGTCTCTTAAAAAAAACCCAACAAAACAGAGTATCTCTCCCTAGGAAATGCTGAAGTATTTGGGTGAAGATATTAGAATCTCTTTATTTTTACATTAGTCACAGCAGCCACCACCCAACACATAGAAGCCTTCCAATTCATTTTGTTTTATTGAATTGCATCAAATGGAATTGGGTCACTGTGATGCATGAACCACTCAGGTCAAAGGAGGGACAAACAGTCTATACTGACCTGCTGGCATTTTGCGCCCTGAATTCCGATCTTTATATTATCACTTTCCAAGGGACATTAAGAAGTTATAAGTAGGCTAGAAAAGTCTCAAAATCCTAGGAACAAAAAAAACGTCACCCTGGAAAAGGGAAGACACCGTAGATGGTTTGAAGGAGTTGGGTAGATAGGAGGTATTATAGATGCACATAGTATAGAAAGATCATTAAATTGTGTGCATTTCTAGAGTTTTGTGGAAGCACCATGAAGAAGCAATGTCCAGGTAATTTTTATCTTATTGTAAGAAATGAATTCTTACCATAATAGTTGTCCATAAAAAGAACAGGATCTCTCGCAAAATTCTGACTGCCCCATCTCCTCATGTCTTCAAGTTGAACCTGAAAAAACACCTCTCAGGAAAGTTGTGGAAGAGGTTCTCATGCAAGGTGCATTAGATGACAACAAAAATCCTCAAATGAAAGAGAGTAATATGTGAAAAAGAAAAGAAAAAAAAATTCAAGCATAGGGATTTTCAGTACCTTTACAGTTGTCTTGTTTCTTGCTGTTTTGTTGCTTGCAGAGTAGAGCAGGAAGTCTACAGAGTTCGGAGTTTAGAGAACTCTGTGTCAGGGAACGTGGTTCTGCTTGTATTTTTGTGATTAGCTATGGTCTGTCATTATTTAGAGTCTCCAAAAGTCTGGAGACTCTGGAGACATAGAAAAATCCCCATCAGTGCTTGGGGAGGTGAGTTAGCATGTCTGTGTGTGTCTAGACTGCACAGAATACAGATGGTAATCTAAAGGTTGACTTGGAGTAGCACAGACCTGGTGGCAGGAAATGTGAGTGGAAAGTTCTCTAAAATCCATCTGTAAACTCACTCAGTTGGTTCAAGAAACATTGATGGAGCTCAGTTTCTGCCAGGCACTGGCAAGACATCGAGCCTACCAGGGCACACACTGCCAGCCCTGACACCTTCCCTTCGGAGCCTCACGCCCATGGAGCAACTGTGCTACAGTGAAGTGCTTGCCAATCAAGGCCATGCTGGGGTTGCTCCGTTAGTTCTTAAGCTATACGAAGAAGGGTTTGTGTTTTATTCACTTTTTTATGTCCCACATTGCCTTTAATTAATTCTCATGAGAATGGTAAAGGCATTTTTTGCACATGGAGGTGTTCAATAAAAACAGCTGATGAAAGGAAGGAGAGACGGTGAATCAAGGTCTCTTAGTTATTACCTAATGCTCTGATCTGAATTGCAGGAAAAAAAAGACCACTATCTTCTTCACATACAGCATGTTACTGCAAACTCTGGGAATTTTGGCACCTAAACCAGTAGTAAGAAAAAAGGAAAGTAAGTAAAAAAACAAACAAAATAAACTAAAATCCCCGGCAAATAGCCTAAGCATGATTAGACCATTAGAAAGAATGTTCCCTGATGGTGTAACCCCTCAACCTGTCTCCTTTTAGAAAACACTGTCTCTTGGGGTTTGCATGCCTAGGAGGCTTTGGGAACTAGATGGAATGAAGCAGAATACATTTAACAGGACCATAATTATCTCTCTTTCTTTCCTTCCCCCCCTTTTTTTTTTATTCCTGTGAGACTCTGGAAATGTCATTGTTCTTGTTTAATGCAATGCAGTGAGTGTGGGGTACAGCCCCACGTGTGCCACGAAAATCCCTCAGCAGCTTGCAGCCTTGAAGTATGGAGGGTGGACAGGAGACTAAAAGTCTGTGGTATTGGTTGAGACAACAATTGCAACAACAAATCCGCTGAGATTCTCCCAACAATCGCAAGGAAATGGGAAGGTGGGATGGAATCAGAAGGATCAGAGCAAGGCAGGAAACCTGGTGCTTTGCTTTTCTCATTACAAACTGAATCACCAGGCACCTGGCAGAGAAAGCTCACCCCTCACACATATGCATCCACTGCAGAGGAGAAACTAGCATTTTCCTTACGGTCGTGTTTCTTTATCTATCACTTAAGAATAGGGGAGGAAAGACGATTATTGCGATTAGAAAATTTTTTTTCTCACATATTTATTATCCTTTTCCATCCCAATTATTTCTATATTCAAAAAATAAACTTAGAGGAAGGCTAGCATAAAGAAAAGAACAGCCAAGCTGCTGAGGGCTGTTGAATTTTTAATCCCCTAACATTTTTCTCCCTCTTCTCTATTTATTGTGTATTTTCAAAGCCTTAAAGTAAAGGAATTGTCTAAACTCCATTCGTTGGCAGCCTTTCAAAAAGCTTCATCTTGCAGCATGACTAGGAGAAAACCAGGAGTGAGTTTTTAGAAAATTCTTCTGGGAGTCAGTAATGAAATCAAAAACTAAATGTTTAGCATTGAGGTGAGACATTCAAGTATTATAATTTAAATGACGGTTCAGTGATTAGAGCATAAGCAGATCTCTGTTCATAAATCCCGGGCTCCTTATTCCTGTGGTCCTGTCCCAGTCCCCATGACAGGAGATGGCTCATGATCTGACCCTGGGACATGCACCTGTGCTCCTCCAGGGTGGCAGGTTTTTTAGATCTGTCTCCTTCCCCAGCCCTAGTGAGTTTTCACCTGTGCCCTAATTTGACAGGAGTTGCAGCTCTTCTTGAATGATGTAAGGCTTTTCTCTGCAGGGGAGAAGGTTCTAGGAGATGTCTGTTCCTCGCCCTCAGTGACTGCTCCCCTCCTGTGACTGCTGCACCACGATACCTCCTTTCTTCTCAATCGCTGCTCCCAATCTTTCTCCTGAGCCCCCGAAGGTACATAGGGAAGCCTGCAAGTAGGTGCAAATTCTTCTTGGGTCTGCTGCCAGGGTTTTATATTCTCACACTAGCCCACACTCAGTCTTTAGCAATGCGTTTAAAATTGTTATTTATTTCTCCTTAGCAGTATGTACTATGTCTATTCCAGGTAACCATGTGTTTGCTTTGCACCTCTCCTTGAAGGATCCTGTCTTACATTTTGGGTTAGTTGGTTGCTCTGCAACCTCAGTTACCTGATGGAATCAAGAACGATTGGCAATTTGCAGATTGTCCAGTGTTTTGTTTTGTTGTTGTTAGATGGGATCATTGATCTTTTTAGCTTTGTACGTCCTAGGTGGAAGGCAGAAGTCAACTGATGTGTTTATTGAACTTGATTTCAAGAGTTATATCTTAAAGAAATGATTTCAAATTGCAGTTCATCCAGAGAAGGGAGATTAGGGTAGTCCTGGAAGCCATGGTAAAGTAACTAGAAACGTCTAAGCTGAAGATGGAAGATCTAAGGGGAGAATACTCTTCAAGTATTCTCAGGGTAGCAATTTGGGAAAAAGATTAGACTTGGTTCATAATGAGTGGAGATTACAAGGAAGCAGATTTCTGCTCAAGCTAAGGGGAAAACTTTCTACTCACGAGAACTATTAAGGCTGGGTGGAGTTTTGTTGAGATCTTGATCTCCTTCTCTAACACTGGACATGGCAGAGTTGAGCTTGCATAAATTTTTTTTCTGCATATTTTAAAGATGGTTTTAGCATTCAGGTAGGAATTTGTAACAGATGACCTTTGATATACTTGCAACCCATAATTATGAGGAATAGACTATTTTCAGCCTCTCTTTTAAATCTACTCTGAACTGTAGGGTAAGAACTCACTAACTTTCAGATTCTTTTTATGTGGTTAAATGAAGTGTGACTTCTTAAGACAAAGAATGTACAGTATAGTTTTGAGCACTTAGCAATCAAATAGGGTTTGCTATGGTTTGAATGTGTGCCCCAAAATTCATGTGTGAGAAGCCTAATCCCCAGTATAACAGTATTGAAAAGTAAGACCTTTAAGAGGTGATTGCATCATGGTCATGAGAACACTACCCTCATAAATGGATTAATGTCATTATTGTAGGAGTGAGCGAGTTATTGTGAGAATAGATTCCTGATAAAAGGATGAGTTCAGCCACTTTGCTTTCTCTCTCTGTCTTTCTCTGGTATTCTCTTGCCCTTCTGCTTTCCTTCCTGGGATGACACAGCAAGAAGGCCCTCACCAGAGCAGTCTCTTGATCTTGGACTTCTCAGTCCCCAGAACCATGAGCCAAATAAATTTCTGTTCATTATAAATTACTCAGTCTGTGGTATCTTATTATAGCAACACAAAACAAACTATAACAGGGTTCTTTTTTGACCTAGTGCAAAATGAGCATCACAAATTATGAATAGTTGGTGTCAGGAGTATTTTCTGGTTGGACTGGAATCTTTATCAAAATGCACAGAAGTAAACATTAAAACTAAAGACAAAGTAATAATGAGTTATCCTGGCAAAAGCAACATAGACATATACGAGAGTAACATTAGTGATTTTTTCTTGGCCCAAATTAAGGGATTCCAAAAGGATAAAATCATTTTATCACTTCGAAGAAATAGAAGCATGTGTATTAGCTGAATTGAGTCACATGTGAATGCACACATAATGGTTTATGTATATATGTGAACGCATGCATGATGTGACATGAAATATGGCTGGGACACATAGTTATTCAAGAAAGAAGGGAAGCATGCTTTATTCTGCAATGCCACAGTAAATCAGTGGCTCCCACAGTAAGTCAGTGGGACCCACATAACCAATCAAAATCTAGAAAATCCAGTTGAGGAAAAGGAGGCTATTTGGAGGCTATTTGGAGACAGGCTTCCGGGGAGAGAGCTCCAGGTGGAGGCAGAGGAGGAGTGAGGAGCACATCTTTGGTTTTCTTAGTGCCTGTGTTATGTACTGACTGTTTCCCTGCAAAGAATGCAGCTCATTTGCTGACATCTCTGGGTCTTCTATATGGAAACAATGGACAAAGAAGCATAAATAGCTTCTGAGATACTTCATCTAGTTTTTGCCTCAGAAGTGTTCTATATTGTAAGATGAAATAATAAAATATCCTTTCTTTAAAACGTCATAAAGAGAACGCTTTGAGCAGATCAATACGTACGTAAAGGGATCTGTGGCACTGTTGTGAAGTAAGCAACACTTCACTCCAGCCCTCTCATTTCTCACTTACACACCTGCTCTCTCCTCCTCAGCATGTTCTCCCCTCACTCTCCTCTCCGTGTGGCCCTCCTCCTCTGCGGAAAGAGGCCATCCTATGTTCTTCTGTGCCTTCTGACAGTTCAATGTTTACCATTTGGGAATAATGTTGGGCTTAAAAACAAACATCGATCTGACAGATATATTAGAACTAAGAGAAGGGTAAGTGACAGATTTTCCGGTGCAGAAGATTGGACCTTTTCTAAGAATAAGATTGATTCTTCTTAAAACCATGCACTTTAAAATCTCTTGTGCTACATTTTGTTTTCCAGGCATCAAAATCAGCAGGTGCTTAGGTAATGCGTGCACTGTCCAGGACTCTTGCTTCTCGTGCTTTTGTTTCTCGCATTTTGAGTATTTCTCTGCTCTTCACAGTTCCCCTAGAAGGATCGATCCCCAGAAGGTCCCCAAAAATGAAGCTGGGGAAAGAAAATGGAAATGATTTAGTTTGGTAATTTTAGTTCCTCTGGATAGAGTTTTTATAGGAAAAGAATTTGTAACTACCAATCAAAATCAAGTGACTATAGTCTAAGTAACTTATTAGTAGATTATGTTTCTTATTTCCACAACTTTCTTGAAAATCAGAGTTGATCCTTATGCCTATGTTTTTAAGAAAGAATAATATTTCTAAATTACTTTAAATCAGCCTAACTTGGATTTTAGTTTTTGTCATTAATTCATTTAACAAATATTTCTTAATTACCTACTATATGCCGGGTACTGCGTTAAGTTCTAGGACACATAGAAAAAGAGTAAAGCTCAATCCGTGTCCTCATTTAGGGTTCATTGTGCTGGGTACTGTGGAGATGGTGGTAGCTGAAGACACGATTCCTGCCTTCAAGAGTATGTACAGACTGGGAGAAGAAAGAGCATAAATTAAGGGACTATAAAGAAGTATTGGCCAAATGCTGGCAATTAGAATACAGACAAGAGAAGAGAAGGGGTGAAGGTTTCTCCAGTGCAGTTGATGGAGCCATGGATGTGACAACATATTTCTGTTAGATGCTGTGAACACACACGAATGGAGAAAAATAAAGTTTTATTGAATGCCTGTTATGTGATCAACACAAACTCAAAAGATACAAGGCATGCGTACATACATGAGTGGTATGAGATACAGTCATTATCAAAGACCACTTTGTTGGGGCTCTAAGAATAATATACATGAAACAATTAGAAAATAATTACATAATAGCAAGTGATTAGCTGCTACATAGTGTTTCTAATTCTAATGTGCTGTATGAATTACTCAGAGAGGAAGGTCAAGGAGGCAAGAGAAATCATGGATGTCTTCATAGAAGAGGTGAGAGCTGAGCAAGCACAGAAGCTTTGGATAAGGGTGGGGAAGACAAGGAGAAACAGCATTTGGTGTAAAGTCAAGAGCATCAGAGATCTGCCAGTGAAGAGCAGTGTAAAATGCCTCTGGGCCATTAGGCTGAGGACAGCCTATGGATGGTTTTGTATGTCAGAAAAAGGTCTGATGACACCAGAAAAATAGGATCTTTGGAAAGTATTTATTTGTGTGCTTAATAGCCTAGAAGGCACATTTTATTAATTTATTTGACATCATAAGGAAAATAACCTCAAGGAAGGGAAATTTTAGAATAGCTCCCTCCCTTACGTAGGGCCACTAGAGAACCAGGCAAACTCAAGGGGTTGAGTCATCATGACCACTGAGTTGTAGGAATACAGGACAGAAAAACAGGCCGAGGAGAACTATTTGTGGACTGAAAGGAGAGCAGCGGAAGTTCTGTGGTGTCATGATGATCATTTCAGTCAGTGACATTTTCATCACTAACCATATGAGTCAGTCATTTCCTTACTCCTTACTGAGCTAAGATCAATTGACTTCTTTTTTCTTGTGCAAATTCCAGTTAACAGACTCCTTTGCTAATTTGTTTCAGCCAATGCAAGATACAGAGAACTGGCAGGGAAGGGGAGCTGGGGAGAAATCAGGGTGTATCTCCTTCTCAGTTCTACATCAGAGGAAGGAAACTGGGCTTTTCCACCAGTATCACTGTCTTCTTTGGGTTCCCATCTCCTGTAAAGAAGCCACACTGGGTTCTACGTCTTCCTGGATGGCTCTGACTTCTTCCAGTTCTGGAAACGCTACTTTCTCTCTGCATCCCTCCAGCCTTTTGGTGATAGCAGCCTCTTGTGTGGCTAATCCCTGGGTTAATCAATCATCTCCTGTTTGGCTTCTCAGGGTTTGTTTGTTTTTTCTTTTCTTTTTTCCGTTTTTACCTACCCTATGATTAGTTGATAGCTTCTCGGCTTTATTATCATCAGTGTAATCAAATCCATGTATGAAATTCCTGATGTTTAAAATGTATAGAGATATTTCTATTTTCTGGACTCTGATACACTGTGTAACCATGGGCAAATAATATAAAAATATTTTTGACTCAGGTTTTCGTATCTTTAAAACTGAAGATATGAACTATTAATAGTTGATTTGTAATGCTTTTACAAATAACTGATAAACTCAGAATACATGTCAAAGACTATATTCTATGAGTTTATTATTTTACAAGTTATTTATCTGTGTAAAACCTTCCCATATGGTATGTGTCACTCTTTAGAACATTTGCTAAATTCATGTTTTAAAATAATTATCCACCTCTTGTAGAATTTAAACGGTGGGGATTGACCCACCTAGGTCAGCCTTTTTAAGGATCAAGACTGATAATCTGTTTGGAGATGCAGGGAGAGTAAAGGAAGGGGTAGAAGGATGATTTCTCATGGGGAAATTTAAAAGAGATGACAAGAAATGGAAATGCATTTAGCCCCAGAGACTGAACATTTGGAGCAAAAAGGTCAAGAAGCACAGAAAAAGAGAGGCGTTCTTTTGCTTAGCATTTGCTAACACCCACAGTGTCACATCCTTCATTTGAATTTCCATCTCTTTAGTGACCAAGACCACCCTGTTGCCTTATAAGTATCTACTTCAATCCAAGACAGGCAATTTAAAATTTTTGTAATTATTTAAGGATTAGCAGTGGAGTAGGCCTTTGTCCGTTCCCAATTGAATGCTCAATTTTAGAGCCATAATTGGAAAGATTTCCAGTAATTTGTGGTAGTTGTATTTAGTAAAAGGAATGAAGGTGATTTTTGTTACTTTATTCTTTTGTTGGGTCTTTATAACCCACATTTGGCAGAGGTATGAGATAATCTCTGGCCGTATGCATCTTGGACAAGATTTTGTGTGTGTGTGTGTGTGTGTTTGAGATACAACGGCAGAGGAGGTTGAAAGTATCCTATCCTGCTCCTGCTACTCATTTGTCCTTTCTGGGAATTTTCAGTGGTCACTACTCTTCATACTATAAGACAGAACCATTTTCCTGTTAATGATAAATCAGCGAAAATTAAGTGTTGCCCACAGTTAACCAACCCATATATATCTTTTTTTTTTGGTCTGTGATTGAGTTATGAAATAGTTGATGACTAAATCAATTAAATCATCAAAATGATGTGTCTTAAATGATTAATTATGTAGAATGTGGTTTGTATAATTAATTGCACAGGTACAGCTTTTGCTTTCCTTGGTTAAGATCAGAGACAGATATTTTGACTTCCACATACAAAACAAAATGGGATAGAATACTCAATCTATTGAATATTAAGCATTGATATTCAAACACATCTGCATGTGTATCTATCTGTATAGATATATATTATGCAAATGGCCATCAACAATCTAGGTTAGTTCAATGATAAATTAATCTAGTTTAACACATAGATCAACTCTAATGTGGCCAATATTCTAGGCTTATCTGGAGATGCAAAGAAAAAAAAATAACATATTTCTTCTCTAACTAAGTTTGCAGACTACTTGTAGGTAGAATAATAACAGAAATGAAGCCTTTAAAAAATTTACAGCAGTTTTGGAAGTAAACCATTTAATTTTGAATAGAATAAAAACAGAGGCACCCTGTAGTAATTGCTTATAGAACACTGGCTTTGTAAGTTAATGGCACTAGAATCATGAGGTTTGAATTTTAGCGTTGGCTCTGCTACTATGTGATAATATTAACCCGCCTTTTGTTTGTATATCTGTAAAATGCAAGAATTGGATTACGGTGGTGAATCTTCTGGCATGTCAATTATGAAAATCCTTCAGAATTGTGCTGCTAAATTTTGATGAGTATGTGCATTTTCTTTTAATACAAATGATAGAAATTTGAGTTGGACAGAACATGTGACACATCACAAAGCAGAATACAACGTATTGTGAGTAAAATGCATGGTCCAATGCAATGCCCAAAATAGAATTTGTGTTTACTGGAACACGTGACTTCTTTGCCTCTTAAATATTTCAAATTGCATGCTTAGGGTGGCAAACACTTGATATAAATAGCTAACCAGTGATAAAAAGTGACCAGTAAACAGTACAACAACTGTTGAAGATCTACTTCATTTTATTACTTTTTTCCAAACTTGATTTTGAAAATTCCTGTTCACTTCCTAATCCTTTCAAACATGTTTTCACAAATTCTAGAATGCCACCAGCATAAATGTCTGATAACCACTACCTGAAAGGTTTTTAAGGTCTCTTTCAGCTTTTAAATTTGATGACATTATATATATCAAATGCAGATAAAAAATTCTACTTCTGTTGCGGATGCAAAAAAGCACATGACAGTATCTCTCCCATCTTTATTATGAGAAGAAAAGCTAGATGATGTACAAAATAATAACTTTTTTTTCTTTTTTAAAAAACCCATCAGATTGTTGAGGTTACAAAGCATAAATTCCAAAGGATAATATGCCCCATGAGGATAGGTGGGATAAGAGACCTATTTTACCCTTGGCAGAGCAAATGAAGAAGAGATGGTTTCTATAAAAGCATTTAAGAAGACATTAAATAAAATTTTAATGAACCTCAAATGCTGAGTTCAGGCTAGCGTATCAATTTGAAATAACTGTGAGTCCCAGACACAAGGAAAATTTGAGCTAATTTGCAATTTTTTTTTTTTTTTAGACAGAGTCTCCCTCTGTCGCCTTAGCAGCTTGCTGCAACATCAAACTCCTGGGATCAAGAAATCCTCCTGCCTCGGCCTCCAGAGTAGCTGGGACTACAGGCCCGCATCATGGCATCTGGCTAATTTTTTTTTTTTTTTTTTTAGCAGAGATGGACATCTCTCTCTTGCTCAGGCTGGTCTCAAACTCCTGAGCTCGAGTGATCCTTCTGCCTCTGCCTACCAGAGTGCTGGTAATTTGTGAACTCTTATCCAGGGTGTCCACCAGGTGCTCATGGACAGATTTGGGGCAGACAAGGAGCCTGGAGATAAGGCCCAGGTGTCATAGGTGTGCAGCAGGTGATTGACTACATATTGGGAACAGACACAAAACACCTCCTGCTTTCCTAAATGCTTCTCTCATAGGAAAAAAAATCTTCACTAATGAGGGAGGATGATTAGATCCTACAGCTCTGGGCTCAGGCAAAGATTTATAGTTTCTGGATAAATGGTAGAGTCAAAATCTTCTGGGAAAAGAACAGAAAAATCTCTTGAGACCAGGTCCTGAACTCTTACAAAATAGAGGTGCCTACCCAGGGAGAAGGGTAGAAAATACTCTTCAGCCCCAGAGATCTCAGAGATCCCAAGAGATACTGAGCAAAGCTTGGTTGCCATTCGTGAAGGTAGGGGTTCAAGAAGTAGTTACACTGAGAAGTTTCTGCTCCCTGAGGCCCAGACACAGAAGCCTTGTCTAACTTAAGCTTGACCATGAGGACTCCTCCTGTGCCCACAATGAACCTAGGACTGATTAGCCGTTAACAGAAGTATAAAACTGAGGAAGGGGCAAGAACATGGAGACAGACCTCCTTTAGTAACACCTGTTTTCAAAGATTACTGAAAGCTGAGGATGGAGTAAGAATGCTTATATAAAATCCTTAGACACCCAAGACCTTCCAATAAGAACAAATCCTCTGCAGGAAGAATTTGAAAATTGTAGTGATCTAAAAGTAAGGATAGTAACAGCAACATCTAAATTTAGCTCAACTACTGATTTGATCAACTTAACCCCCTAAACTAATGGCCAGACCAAAGATGAGGTATGCTTATAATCATGAAAAGTAATATTTACCTTAATTTTCATTGCTCTTCTGCACATAATGTCAAGCATTCAATTAAGATTATAGCACTCATAGGAAACCAAGAGAAAAGGGAATTATTAACGAAAGATGAGGCAGTATATAGTGCCAGCCTCAGAGATGACCCAGATATTAGAACTGTCAGAGAGACTTTAAAATTGCTATGATTAATATGTGAAAGAATGTACTGGGAAAACTAGATGATATACATGTGCAAATAAGGAATATCAGAATATAAGTGGAAACTAAAAGAGTAAAATGGAAATACTGGAATAAATTACTTGATATTGAACATAAGAATTTTTTGACAGACTTATTAGCAGACAGAATAGAGCACAGAAACAGAATTTGAGTATTGGAATAAATAAACTATTCAATATGTAACAAAGAAAAAAAGACAAAATATTAAAGCAAGAACAAAGCATCTGAGAGATGTGGGACAATATAAACTAATCTAACATGCATATAATTGTAGTCTGAAAAGGAGAAGGGAGTGTCAAAGGAGTAGAAGAAATATTTGAAGATACAATGGCTGAGAATTTTCCAAAATTAATGAAAGATAAACCACCATCCCAAGAAATACGTGGAGTCCTGTAGTTATTAAATTCAAATGGATGAAAACCAAACTTAAAGAAAGATCTTGAAGGTGGCCAGAGAAAAAGGAAACATTAAATAAATAGGAACAATATAAGAATTATAGCAGATTTCTCATCATAAACTATGTTAGTCTGAAGTCAATGGAGTGAAATATTTAAAGAACTAAAAAAGAATCTGTCAACCTAGAATTCTATAAATACCGAAAAGTGTTTACTCAAGGGAATTTAAAAGTAATATTCACACAAAGCCTGTAGTAGCTTCACCTATAGTTGCCAAAACCACAAGCAGCTCAATGTTCATTGATTGTGAATGGATAAAGAAATTACACTGAAAAAAAAAAAAACGTACTGCAACCATGCAATAGATTACTGCTCAGCAATAAGAAAGAGTGAACTACTTATACTTTCAACCTCATGGATTAATCTCAAAAGTAGTATTCTGAGTAAAGAAATCAGAAACAAAAGGCATGTATTGCAGAAATCCATTTATATGATAGCCTTAAAGAGACAAATTCATAAGAACAGACCAATGGTTGCCAAGGTCTGAGGATAAAGTAAGAAGATTGTCTACAAAAGATCACAAGGGAACTTTTTTGGGGTGATGACACATTCTACATCTTGGTTTTGGTGGAGGTTTCAATACTGTATGCATTTGCGGAAACTTCTATTTACATCTGAAATGGGTGGATTTAATTGTATTAAATTATTCCTCAACACATCTAACTTTAAAAATATGTATCATGAACAATTGCTATAAGAATGATCATCAAGGGTAAAATATTGCTACAATTAAAGCATACATAAATAATTCCACTAGTCTGGGTAAGATTCAATAAAAATCTATTGAATTGAATTTGAAAACCTGGGGGAAAAAGAATAGAATTCTGGAGGCTCTGTCCAGCTGCAGTATTAATAATGAAGTCAGTTTTGATAATCATTTTGGAAAATTAAATGATTGAAATCTGAAAAAGTCTTTTGAGGGCTTGTGATTAAAGTGATAAATTGAACATATGTGCTTACCTTTGTTTTTTTTTTTTCCCCTAAAAACCCTCCTTAAATGACAGTGAGTGGATTTTGTTTTATATTTTTATTTGTTTATTTAAAACAGTAAAAGGAAGAAACTCACCAAGATCAAGAAAATTATCATGGGCAACAGAAACATACTGGAAAGCAAATGACAAATCATAACAGAGAACAGATATAAGGGAGCAGAAGCCTAAGAGAATGGGGCAGAAACCTTAGAAGATGAATCCAGAAAGGTTCAGGTGGCCTGAGTACCTCTCACAGTGGTAATCAGGATGGAAATAAAACCAGAAGGATTGGTGGAAGTTTAGCTTTCAAATCTTCTCTCCAGTTCCTCACAAATGAGCAAGTCATTTTCTCCAACACAGCAGAATATTGGAAATTTATTCCTTAGGTAGATTGAACCAGAGGATTGCAGACTGTTAGGCAGGGATAACATACTGAAAATGGTGCAAATATACTTAGCTTCCAGAATGCAAGCAGCTAGATCTATACCCTTTAGTGATGGGCAACGCTCACTTTGCTCAACAGCAATAGAGGTTTTGGGTTTGGGCACTCACAAGATGTCGTAGGCTGTCCACAACCTTAAGAAAGTGTACAGAAAATGGCAACGGTATAGCACAATAGCAACAGCTTAGGAATGGCCTCATGACTCTTAGGCATAGCTTCAAAATTTCCCAGCCACTGCAGTCTTGGGAAATGCATGGTCTCAAAAAGACAAATTTGGGTAGTAAGATCAGAATATCTCATCCCAGGAGACCCATCAGTTTTTGGGTCTCCTTAGCTGTTATGCCTTGCTGACCATTGGCTCCTTCAGGGCTACATGAGCAGTGCTCAGTCTCTGGTTCAGCTGTATCTCATTGTTCATTACCAGTTAATCAATATAGTTCCAACAATGAAGACTTGTGTTTGGTTTCATACAGAGTTACCTCAGCTGAATTCTCACTCATTTTGGGTACAGGATAAATCCTTTGAGTTAGTTTGACAAAGGGAAATCAATCTAAGGTCAAATCCTCAGTCATCCCTAAGACTAGAGGAAAGGTTACAAGCCAATACTGGGAGACAATTCTCCACGGATCTCTTGTGCTTTTGCATGTCTTGTCAGCAGAGACACTAACTGCTTTTTGGTCCAGATTATTGTTTCAAGGATGTTTAAGAAAAATCCTTTGAAGACAGAGATAGTGTCCCTCTCTTAAGCAAAGGTAGGCATTCTTATTATCTAGTATAATGAAGATAATGTCTGCCTCTAGAACAAAGATAAGGCATGCTTACTACCCATTATAAAAAGATTTTGGACTCCTTAAGCTCAGGGACCCTCTCCTGTAACTCTATTCATAGTGCGTACACGCATCCATTCTATATGACCTCAACAATATTCAAAATCTTATTCAGTTTAATGCCAGAACCTCAGAAACCATGCACCATGATCCTTTTGTAACTATAATGGTAATAGTGCAAGATCATTAAGCCAAATATTCATTCTCCTTCTATTCTGTAATCTCCATTCTGCTGCTTTTCTGCTCTGATTCTTCCTGCCACTCTTGGCATCTTTCCTTTGAGCTTCTGAGATCCATGTTCAATTTTAAACAGATTCCCACACTCTCTTCAAACTCCTTGTCTTAATATACTTAGCTTTTCTCTCCGAAGAACCTATTCCCCTTCGGTATTCTGCAAAGGCGATACTTCCTATTCTTATCTGATACGTGCCTTGAGATCTGAGGATGATCTTAGAATTATATAGCTACGTCCAGACCAAAATTTTTCTATAGCTGTGCAATAATTCTTCCTTCTCTGTGATGTATGCCACCCAGCTATAGTATTGACATACCTGGTTATTTGAAAACCCCCTCGTTTATGCCATTGAGAACTTTGTTTGGGCTCAGTTTTTCCTTTCATCCTATCCCTGTTAGCATCTATGGCAGCCTTAATACTGATATTGCTCATGTAAACCCATCCAATATCTTGGCCTTACTCATTTGAGGACCTCCATCCATGCTCTAGGTCAGTAGCCACTTCCATGGTCCCATCTTCCATTACCTCTGGAAAATGCAACACACTCAGGAACATCTTAAAATATGATATAACAATGTCAATGACAAAATTCTCCAGGTTTTTCCTCTTTTATTTCTACTGCAATATTCACAGGCATTATTGAGACCACGCTTCCTATCCTTTATTTTTTTTTCCAGTTTTATTATTCTCTGATGGCTTTCCTTTTTTTCTTCTTCCAATATATCCTCATGGTGCCTCAAATCATTCTATGGACAGTATCTTCAGTGTCCTCTGGACTACCACACAGAAGAGACTCTTTCCTCCATTTGCCTTAGGACATACTACTGTTACAACTATGGTAGCACATCACAACTTTTATGTCTTCCCTTGTCTCTTCTGTAGGAATGTAAGCACCACAGGGCTTAGGGTTCTGTCCAATTTTTTTTTTGCACATATTCTCAGCACCTGGAATAGTTAAGGCACAATATTCATTACTCAAGGAATACTTAGCAAAGAAATCAATAAAGCAGATTATAGAATGAAAGACCTTGGTTTATCTTAGCACTTACTAGCCTGCAGGCAGAGGTGCCGGAATGAGGTCAATGTGACTCAGAGATCTTTTCCTTTGGGAAGTGAGTGATCCCCAGAGAGAATTATAAAGAGAAAGTGATCAGTTCTGAATTCAATATATCAATCAAAAGTATGTGATTGTGTCTCCTTGGCTTGCTTCTTGAGAAAACTGAAGCAGTTAATTGAAGGTAGGTGACATGACGAATTTCACCTATCTGTCAGCTACAGAGTGCAGATTAGAAACTTCCGTCTAGTTGTGAATTTATTGCCTAGAGCCTTTAGCAATACCACTGTACCTGAAAATGAAAATGTTTTTCTTCCCAACTTTGGTTGCCACTCTGATTCTAATGTTTAAAGAGAAATAAAAACTTCCATAGGAAACAAACAGGAAGGTATTAACATTTACATGTGTCTGAATAATATTTGAGATATCAGCACTGGATTTTATTTTTCCCTTTTGTTTTATTCAAGCAGCTTTCATTGACCCAGGGTAAGGATATCACAGGAAGGAAAGCAGGGAGAATTTCAGGTTTTATTTTGAAAAGCCTAAGACACTGAAGGGGCTTAATATTTCTAGATGTGGACAAAATATTTTGGCAAGAAATGAGAGAAGAAGATTTTCCATGAAAATGTAGACTCTCCTCTAAGATGTGGGCAGAGTAGCATAATGGAAACAGAAAGGCACGAGGATCCCAGAGGGATAGAACAAAGCCTCCTGATTGCCGAGTAGAGTTAGAGAAGGAATGTTTAATTGCCGCATGGTTCATATGGGTAGAAGACCCTTGAAAAGGTCCCAGAGAGCTGCTGAGTCAGGACAAGTTGCATAGACTGGAATGCTATAGTCTCAGCAGCAGTGTCTATGGCCTAATAACAAGGAATATTGACAATGTGTAGTTTCTAAAGATACAGCACAACCTGGGAAGGGAGGAAGATCCTACAAAAGATGGAAATTATTTGTTATCATCTTGATGGGAAGAAGGTTCGAAACAGAAAATTTAAGTTACTTGGAGAAAAATAGTTATATAACTGAACAACTTGAGACGTATAACGCGTTTACACATTCCTATGGTTTGAGACTCTTTACGTAGTCTGAGACAATTTTTAAGTTAAAATTCAATTATTATTGTAAAAGGATGTATGTACATCCCTACTGATTACACCATTATTTATATTAATAAAAGCTAAAAACTAAAAATAATCCAAATGTTCAATAGGTGACTGGTTGTATCAATTATGGTACATTCACTCAATGGAGTATTGTGTATCTATTAAAAAAACCATATACTAATATGACTTGATATTCAGAATATATTATTGAATGGAAAAAGCAAGAAGGAAAAAAGTGCAGTTTGCTCTCACTCAAGAAAAAGACATGCACACATACACACATGCATATATACTTGTATTTGCTTATAGTTTTAAAAATGAATAAACCAAAAGCTAAAATTTTGTAAAAGATTACCTAGGGAGAGAGGGAAGGAACAGGTTAAAGTGAATATGAATAAAACCAGGCTTCTCTGAACATGTGTTTTTTTTGTTTGTTTGTTTTTGAGACAGAGTCTCACTCTTTTGCCCAGGCTAGAGTGCCATGGTGTCAGCCTAGCTCACAGCAACCTCAAACTCCTGGGCTCAAGTGATCTTTCTGCCTCAGCCTCAGCCTCCTGTAGCTGGGACTACAGGCATGCGCCACCATGCCCGGCTAATTTTTTCTATATATTTTTAGTTGTCCAATTAATTTCTTTCTAATTTTAGTAGAGATGGGATCTCGCTCTTGCTCAGACTGGTTTCAAACTCCTGAGCTCAAACAATCTGCCCACTTCGGCCTCCCAGAGTGCTAGGATTACAGGTGTGAGCCACCGCGCCAGGCCCGAACATGTGTTTTTTTTTTGGTGTGTGTTGATTTGACTTTTAGAATTATCTAAATGTTTTACATATTTAAAAGTACAATTAAATTTTTTAAAAACATATTTAAAAATATAAACTAAACTAAAACAAATTTACGTATGTATCCAGTAGGTGGCAAACTGCAGAGAAAAACCAATTAAGGAATTTTAAAACTCCGTAATTTTTTTTTTTTTACTATTTCAATAGATTTAGCGGGAAACAGAAATTGAATTCTGTTACTTGTATGTATTGTATAATGGTGAAGTCTGGGTTCTAGTGTACCTGTCACCTGAATAGTATACATTGTACCTAGTAGATAATTTTTCATTCCCAAACTCCATAATTTGACTATATATTTCTAGTGTGATCTTTCTTAAGAATACAGGAAAACTGGAAAAAAAATCAAAGAATTTTCAGTAATCATAGTATTGGCGATAGTGATACTTGTTAGTGTTGTTATTCAAGACTGGTCTTTAAGTATTCTGGATTAAAAAAAATGTGTGTTTGTGCTGAGAGGTGTGTTCCAGAGTTTAAATAGTATAATAATATTTAATAAAATTGCATACTTCTTTGGATGATAAAGAACCAACTTATAATATTTTTTTGAAAACTGGTAAATAGTGGAAATGAAACTGGCATCAATTCTGTCTTTCTTTTACAAACTATACATCAGGGTAACGAAATTCCTGATGAGCATTCTAGAATTATCCCAGCAAATAAGCAAAGAATGGTGGAATAAGAATATCACTATTTTATAACCCCCAATTGAAAAAAAAATCTAATCAATTATCATCCATGGCTGCTGTCATCATAGAGTTAAAGAGGTAACTAAACATTGTATGACAATACACAACTGTGACCTCTGAAAAATTCTATTCAAAAAAAAAAATTCTGAATCAGAACAAATCTCTAAGAACTTTCAATCAGCAAAACTTAAATTGTAAGAAATTCTGTGGGTTAAATCACCTGGTTTCTTCAATGATAAATTTAAATGAAGGGGAAACCTATAGAATGAAAGAAACTCAAGGGGCAAATCCAACAAATGAAATTTCCAGATCTTATTTGAATGCTGATTAGAACAAACTGTTAAAAGAAAAAAAGTAATGAGGTTATTGGAATAAATTTTATAGTGCGTAGTTGATTCATTTAAGGAAGAAGTTATTGCCATCTTTTCAGGTGGAGTAACGTTGCTGAGGTGATGTTTAGAAATGCAAGAGGCTTATATGGTCGAGCTACATGTTGAAATATTCATGACAAAATGATGAAATGTCAGGGATTGGATTCTGAATAATCTGGTGTAGAGGGCATGGGTAAGGAGTAGTACAGTTAAAAAATAATGATTTATACATTTATGTTACTGAAGTTGGATGATGGAGTTCATGTTTAATTTATTCTCTTCCCTCTATTTTTTTCAGATTTAAATTTCACATAATAAAATGTTGGTGAATTTAATTATTGTCATATTAAAAGTTGCCACTCCTCAATTTGATACTTCTGGTTTTCACTACATTCTGGTCTCTGACTAGTCACCCAAACACACACACACACACACACACACACACACACACACACACACACACAAATACACCAAATACATCACTGATAAAGAATGATAGCTGGTAATGAATTTGGACACCTTTAAAAAAGATAAATTCTCCAAGAATCATAGGGGTTATTTAATTCATTTTTATTGAGCTGTTACCTATATCTATTTGAAAAAAAATAAGCTTCTAAGCTCATAGGTTTTATACAACAGTAAACAAAACCAAATTGCTAAATACAAATGAAATAATAAATTCATGAACATTAAAATTAATGAGTTTAAAATATATTTAAGGAGGTTAACACAAATCATTTCTCAAAACATTAGTATAGGTTATACAAACTATTAAAACCCAGATTTTGATTTCAAATTGTCTAGGCTACTATGTATTCACAAAATATTGTGTTCTCCTTTCATTTGTGAAATTTTTATTTGTCCAGCACACTGTCAAATAATTAGGTCTCCATTTGCCATAAGAATATAATTTATTTATTAAATATGTTTCTGTTTTATTTTCCTTAGTTTGTTAATAAAATCGTTTTACCTGACACCAACCTAATGGTAAAGCCAAATTCAAATTAAAGCAATGGAATCGTATGTCGATATTTCACATACACACACATCAAAATGAAAACAAAAAGTTAAGGAAATATATTCATATATATTATATGGACCTTTAAGGATCTGCTTCACAGAACCCAGAACGCACAGATCCAGAGTTGAGATATTACTGATGTAGGACTCATAATTGAGAATCCTAATAACATCACTATGGAAGTAGGGTAAGGGAGCGAAGAACATCAGTGCTATTTTTAATGTGGTCATTTGATGCAATCTCCGTAGAACATCCAAGCTTGATTTTTTCATAAAAATCAAATATTTGGCAAATATGGGTATAGTTAATGGATGGATGCATGAATGTATCTCTTAGGACTTTAGGTAGATGTTTGTGAGTAATGATGGTTCGCAGGTGTCTATGTAGAGTGATCATATATATCCAGAATCCTGGTGTAATTATTAATAACTACCCCTTGTTTTCTCAGAGTGTCCTACTTTGGACAATAAATAATATGACCATCACTTGTATAAATGAACATACACAAGTAACAAATTACTTGGATTCCTTTTTTCAAAGGTATATGTGGCATACACAGAGCTCTGCAGCTCAGGTTCTCCTTCAAAAAAGGATGTGTTGTCAGCTCTGAGGAATGTCATCAACTAATGGACTCTGGCTGTCACATTATTTCAGAGTCCATCTCAAGTTCTAAGAAGCCAATGACCGAGCAAGGCAGTGGTAGTGGAACTGGTAGTCTTCTCAGAGTGGTCCCTAGGCGATAACGTGGCAATATAATGGTAAGAGAGCCTCCCCATTTTTACCCAGCATGGGGCTCCCCTGACAGAACACCATTGCCCAGAGTTCCTCGTTGGGCTGAATTTGTCAGATGTGCATTACGATCCCACAAATCCTCCTTTTCTATTCCTTTCCTCATCCAGATTTTTTTTTTGTATGTGTACATCTGACTCTGTCTTAGGGAATGTTTCCCGGACAATCCAACCCCACAATCTCTAACACTTGCTTTTAAAAGTTATATTCACGTATGGGCTGGAAATTTAGCAACATCAAACTATTTTAAAGATACCCAGTTTACATCATAAGTCTAATTATTAAAGGTGGTTCTGTTTAATGTTTCAGTGTGGTATGTTCCATGGGCATCTAGCAATAGACTGGCATGAAGGCACACAGTAAAGGGAGCACCTTCTCAAAGAGAAAAGGCCAGTTAGAACTTGAAAACTCTCTGCTGAGGGAAAACTATCCTTGAGATCCATGTTGTTCCGGGGCAAACATGACATGATCTTTTTCTCTTTTTTCTCTTTGCTTTGCCGCAAGTGAGAGAGGAAGCAAGGCTTGAGCAAGGAATTTATAAGGGCAAATATAACCTTTGGTTTGATGCACAGTAAGCTGACAGTTAAAGGTGTATCATGCTAGATAAATGTCAAAAGCCAAATAAAAGCCTTGATAATAAGCAGTCCAGAGGCTAAAATCCAGAACCCTCAAGCATGAAAGAAAGATTAATCTTTAAAAACAAATTTTAACCCTAACGGCAACTGTGCGAGGTGACTTAGAATATTGCGGTAAACTCAGAATTGGAAGGGTGGTTAGTGTAGGAAAAAGAGAGGGAGGAGGGGACTAACCCAAGACAGAAAAGGTACCTATTTGTATCAAAATTTTTATATTTATTTAGATCTTCTAAAAATAGTAGAATGGAGGCAAACAAATAAGTCTTATTACGGACTGTGTCCCCCTAGAATTCATATGTTAAAATCTTGATACCTACCATCTCAGAATGTCACTGTATTTGGAGATATCTCCAAATAGGGTTTTTAAAATGAGTTCAGTAGGGTAAACCCTAATCTAATATGACTGGTACTAACTTTATAGAATCGTAGAGTTTTAGGCTGCAAAAAGCCATGAGAATCATCACTATTCCTCACTGCATTGTTTATTACAGCAAAAACTATAGATAAAACTTAAATGTCTATTAATATCAATAAAGAATTAGTTACATTATAGTAGATCCTTATAATGACATGATAAATGACAAAGCATACCTGCACTTATTGGACTACATACTTTACATTTATAGTGTCCACAATAAATAGGGTAAAAAACTATGTATAGTTATATATATTAATTGCTAACTCCATGTCTGCTTTGCTAAATCTCCTTTGCCTGTTGTTTAATAGTATCTTGATAGGTTCTTGAATGAATTTCCAAGCTTCCTGATCTATTTCTATTACTAAAATCTCAATCCAGAACACTTAACTCCAATCTCATGTCTGATTCAAAGAATCTCCCTCCTTTTTCAATGACCAGGCTTAAGGCTCCAGTGACTCGCAGTGAGAACAGAATGGGGATGTTTCCATTACTCCTCCCTCCCTTTTTCTCTCACTTGGAGCTGAGAGTGGCCAGCGAAATCCCAGTGCTCTGGGATTTCTCCACCTTTACTCTAGTTCTCTGGCTCCTGCAGTGTTAGACATGGAACCAGGGAAGGCTCTACAGGGCAGAGTCTCAGAGAAGAAAGTCCAATGGAGACTATTTATTTCTAGCAAGAATAAATTCTCTGCAATATTGGTGAAACTGAGGCACTGGAAAGTGGAGGAACATTCGTGTGACAATGCCACAAACTAAAAATGGCACTCTGTCCTGTCTCCCACCCTCATATTTTTCCCCTGGTCACTTTTCTCATCAGTTGACTTTGAAGATACTTGATAGGCTTTAATGCTCATGACTAAAATCTATATAGACAAATTCAACTGTAGATATAAATATTTCCCACATACTAGCAAAGGATCATTTTCTCCAAATGCTTATTTTGATTTCTGCAGGGTACAATCCTTAGCTTATTCTTTTCTTTGTTAGAATTAAATCTCTAAAGAAAAAACATTTTCTCTGCTTGCAAATGCTAGTAAGGGACTTCCAGTCAGCCTAAAAAGAATAATCTACTTATATTTCAGGGTCACGAAATTGTGCAAAAAGAAAGGCTCTGTGGGTTTTGTTCATCCGAACAGAAAAAGAAAATGTGTTCTGAGTTCACTCAGGAGGCCTTTGGATTACTAATCTATCATGCAGTGCATTTGGGCAGGTGAACTTTGAGAGAGTAGGGATTCATTCAAAGCTGACCAGAGTTTAAGAGCTCAACTCCTATTGAATTAATCTTTCCATAATGGTGTAACTTGTTTTCATTCTATGGGGTTTGCTAGTGTGAGACTCTCTGCAGCCCAATATTCATACTGGAGACCAAGCACATTTTTGCGTTGCCTCCTGCTGTCCCCTAGAGACAGAACTTTGTGGGCAACTCCAAAGATAAGATGATTGAATTACTAAAGACAGTGTCTCCTGGCTTTCAACTTGTCCTGGGAGCCCTATGCTCACAGAGTTATCCTAACACAGAAAAGGTTTGGCCTGTAGTGCTACGAAGAGTCCTAATGCTTCTTGAGGGCTTAGAGAAGGATGAAAAACAGAATGGGTTAGGATGAACTGGCCCACTCCCATGTGGCTTTGCTGAGCTTACAGCGTGACTACAGAAGAAAGAGCTTTCAGAAATCAAGATCTCTTCTGCATCCATGACAGGGCCCTACAGTCGAGAATAAGCAGAGTTTTGGTATGATAGAGACGAAAGCCAAGGAAGCCCCTCCAGAGAATGGCTTGGATCTCTGATATTACAGTTCTGGAGACCTGAAATAATCAAGGGTTGCTGTCTGCAACAGGAACATTCTTCCTTTGTTTCTTGTCTCACTACCTTCATCAGTAAGTTTGGGCAGCTCCCACGTTTCAGGTGAGCTTTCTGCCTAGCCATCATTTTCACTATTTTTCAGGTATTAGGCTTTGAAAAATAACGTATGACCTGTACCATTATAGCCAAAGCAAGTCACCAAGTCAGATAGAGCACGTTTCCTGCTTGTCTTGATGTATATGTTTGTATAATGAGAAATTAGATAAAGAAGGATGGTGGCGAGGATAGATAAAGACACTAGCTCCTTACTCCAATTATTCTAGGCCCTAGCTCAGAGGTTCTGGACACTGGCTACACATAAGCATCATCTGGGAAGCTTTTCAAACATACCCACACTCAGGTCACTCTCCAAAACAGCCTGATTAAATGCTCTATGGCAGAGTTGAAGCTTTCACGTTTAAAATAAAATTATTTCTGGATTATTCTTATTTGTGACCAGAATTGGGAATGATTAGCAGCTGGAACAATTGAATACAAGCATGGACATGAGTCTGTATGTTTTTAAAAGCACCACATAAATTAATAATGGAACATGCATAAACTTAACACATGTATAGTAAGCTGACCACAATAAAATGGTCTGTATGTAGAATTAGATGGAGTTATTCTATTTACTCTTCCACAAAATGGAAGCCTGGATAACTCCTCACTGAAGAGTGAGCTCCCTGTTTTTTTTGTTTTTTTTAAATCATTCTCAATTCAAGTTATTCTTGGAAGCAGGATCTAGATCATTTAAAAGCACGGATCCTATCCTTAAACTTCTCAGAGTTAGACTCCCCCATATAATGTCTAAATATTTCAAAAGATTTCCCCTGAAGGAGGTTTCAAGCTGAGTTTTTAAAGAAGTGAGAAACATAGATGAAATTGGCAAGTTAGAGAAATTCCGTGTAAATAGAACATTGGAAATGGGAGTCAGGAGGGAAGGAGGTGGGGGAAGAAAGGCAGAACAAACATGTTACTGTGGAGGGGCCCCAGCCCATGGCAGGACAGACCCAAGATCTAATGTTCTTTTTAGCTTTGGAATGGATTTCAGATCATCTCTTTTAGAATAATCCAAATATCCATCCTTTTAGACAATCCTGTGATTCTACTTTGCATGATGAATATATGATTTGTTTAGATCTAGACTTTAGTATAATTAACCCATATTCCCACAAAATTATTTCATGAAATAATCATGAGATTCTTGGTGTTTCTTTAAGTGAAATTATTAAAAAGATTATTTGTGTTCATTGTAATAGGAAAGCATAGAAAAGTATAAAGAAGAAATTAAGGCATTTGCAATCCTACCACCCCAAAATAACCATTGTTAGTATTTCTTGTACTTTCTGCCCATTTGGGAAAGGCAGAAGTCTTTTATTTCCATTTTTTATTTACCATTTTCTGTTGGGTACATGACTGATGCTTTCCATATATTGAATAAATTCAGTGACATTGACCTCAATGACATCAGACTATTGACATCCATCTAGTGGCTTTCATCACCATTTAGTTTTGCTTTCTTGCAGTATAGGCTTTGTATGTCATCGTTAATAGTTTGGAGCATGAGGCTTTTCTTACTTTCCTAGACAAAAGAGCAAAAAAAAGAGTTGCTCAGTTTTGCTTAAGCTGAAAAAATACCAAGGGATTTTAAATTAGATAAAAGAAAGATGCTAAATCCATTGCACCAATCAGATTTGAATCTCTAGAGCAACCAACTCTGTGTGTGTGTGTGTGTGTGTGTGTGTGTGTGTGTGTGTGTGTTGGTGGTGGTGTTGGAGAGAACTCTCTTTCTTCCAAAGGAAAAAGCTAATAAAGTCCACTATTAAGCATAATCTCTAAGTTTACCAAGAAATTATCATTAGCTTGACATAATTTTCTTCTTCTTAACAACTTAGGATTTTTGGATTTATTTGGGAATTCAAATTCATAATGAAAATATAAATGATTGATCATTTGCCTCTGTTGCATTGATAGTTCATCTGAGATATAGGGTGACCATTATATAAATCTGGATGTCTTCTGTTAACTTGAATGGCCATAGGCAAATTTGCCTCTCAATCTATCTTAACAAATCTACAATAATTTATGCTACCTGTTAGCTTGTAAGGACACTCAACACATCAGTGGACCCCTCTCTTCCAGGGGGGCGAAATATACTCTTCAAGTTCTATTTTTTGTCGTTTATTTATTATTTCTGACTTAGGCACTATTTCTCAACCTCAGCACTACTGACATTTTGGTTGGATAATTCTTTGCTGTGCTGGGCTGTGCTATGCATTGTGGAATGTTTAATGATATTTCTGGCCTCTACCAATTACATACCAACAGCACTCGTTAAGTTATGACAACCAGAAATGTCACTAGACATTGCCAAAAATCCCCTAGGGGAGCAAAATTGCCCCCCTTTGAAAACACCTAATATGATATTAGCACACATAGGTTTTCTGTACTATTAATAACCCTCTCAGGTAATACACTTGTATTTGAGATAGTGATTTGATTTCAGGTCCTTAACACTAGGCTAGTGGTCCTTAGCATTGGAACCTTGGAACCACATTCTGCACAGAATTATAGATCTTCTAAAACCTTTTAGAGTCCAGGCTCATCTCCAGGAATGGGTTTGGAATTGGGCCCAAGGAATTATTTAACTCCTCAGGGGATTTAATGTGCAGAGAGAGTGAGCATTCTTCTGGAGTATATAAGCAAAGATGAAGAGGTGCTGATGTTGCTCACATCCTTGCATCCCATTATGAAAGTGATCATCCATTTTGAAAGCATTCTTAAGTAACTTCACTGATCTGGTGAGGCCTTCTCTGATGTTTTTTTAAAAGGAAGTATTATGCCATTTAGGGGGATAACCTTGTGTTTTCATTTATTTTCTTTTTTCTGGCAATTAGCAAATGTCATATGGAGTATGATTGGCTCAGGTTTTATTAAAACATTTCATAGGTGCTTCTAAGTAATATTATTCTTACTTGACAAGGAAAATACTTTTCCTACTTCAAACTAAAAGCTTACAAAATATAACCTAATTATTTCTTTAATATAAGAGAGAAACATATCTTAAAATTCAAATTATACTGATGCGAGTGTTGAATATGTGTGTGTATCTACCAAGTGCTTCATAGATAATAGCCATCAATGATGAAAAAATTTATATTTCAAGCTACAGATCATATATTCCACTATGCAGTGCTCTTAAGGGGATTAAAATTTGAAAAAGAAGACTAAATGAGGCCAATGTATCTCTTTATCAACTCAAAAAACCTCACGATTTTTATATACTGAGGCACCTAATTAATATAGCATGTGTCCTGGAATTTTTGTCTGCCCAGATATTTTTATTTCTTTCTCCTGGAAATGGTATGACTTTTGTTTGGAACACAAACCCTATTTCCCATGTCGCTATGGATTATCACAGTGCTCTTTCCAGTCACACCTCCAGTCACAGGCCTGGTGTGTGACACAAACTGGGCTGATCCTAATATGGAGTCACTACAAAGAGGTGTGTGATGTGAGTTAGCCAATCACAATCCTCCCATGGAATTTTCTGTGTTGGAAGTTAAAAGGTAGCTCTCAATTCCTCTTGGAACTTGAGCCAAAAATACATAAGCCCATGGCTATCAGCAACCATCCTTGCTGATAAATGGTAAATGACCATGTGCATTTGAGAGAATGAGGCCAGCCGACATGGGATATAAGAGTTAGTGATAGCATTTCATTTAGAAATATTTTAGATAAGCTGTCCCAAGAAATATGATCTAATGAAGGGAAATTACTTCCCTATAATCTTACAGATTCCATGTATGTAGCTAATTTATCTGAATTTTAATCACAAGAATTGCCTATAATCATTTCTGTTTTGTTGTTGTTATTACTGTCTATATGAAAAAAAAAGCATTTCAGACCAAAGCCTCCTGAAATAAATGAAATTTTATTTTCATTGTGAACAGGGAAGTAAGTGATAGCAGTCTGTCTTTTCCTATGATTTTGAATATACCTTTATGGTATGTCTACTTAAGCCAAAAGAGATCAGATGTTTTAATGTCATCCTAACAAAGAATGAGTAGAGTCCCCTTTGTCATACCAGATTTGAAATAATTATTATAGAATCAATGTCATAGGACATTAGCACTTGAAGGATACTTGAAGGTCATCTTGTGCTTTGAATCTCAACCGCATGGGTGGTTGAGGAGGCAACACACAGGTGTGCAGAGATCAGCTAAGGTGAATGGCACACTGAAGTTTGCAATGATTTGATTAGTTTTTTATAGACTAGAACAGATTTGGAGTTAAAAGTTCAACATTTCCATGACTGGTTGTCAGTTGATTCTGTATTCCTCACAAAGAGAGCACTTACCTGTTTACAAATCAAATAGAAGTGTCTATCCCATCACAGAGACACAGAAGAAAAATAAATTTCTCTTTGTAGGCAGGGGGTCATGTATATCTATACCCCAGGCCAGAGTCTTCATAGCAATACACTTTGAGAGCTTAAGACTACTGGGTGTCATCTTCGTGGCTTGGGACACAAACCAGTCCACCTTGGCTCCTGTTGGAGCCCTCTAGTTTCAGATGCTTCTTTTCCACCCAGAGCACCACTGTCCCTGCCAATCCAATACATCTAAAAGGAAACTTGTAGCTTTCTCTGCAACAGACCAGCTTCCTTCCCATCCCTGTTTTTAGATCTTGCATAATCTCCTCAATAATAGAAATCATATGTTCTTCTGTATATGCCACGTAATTGTGAATGAAAGTGTTCACACAGTAAGCGCTGATTATTTTGCTTGTGAATTTGAGAAAATTTATGTCTTAACCATACTAGCAATTAGGAAAAAAAGATCATGGAAAAGATGAAATTTTTAAATGTAACCAAACTTTAGCTCGTTTGCTTAAGCAATAAGGCAGAATGAATATTTTCAGTATTCTTGTTTAAAATTGTCAAGAGTCTCAACAATTAGCTGGGTGCAAATAAAATGAATGCTTCCTCTGAGGAAGGAGGAAGTTTACAGTGGGCAGTCAGGCTTGTCAAAACTCATGGAAATGTGGTAAAAATGGTAAACTGCGGCTTATAAGTGTGAAGTTTTTGTGTTAATAGCTGTTTCAAATGTCACTAAAACAAATGATTTGTGTATGATAGCACTCTCTCATAAGCAGGCACATCATTAAGACCAGCACGACACCTTCTTAGCTGAGGTAAAAGGCATTTTACCATCTATTTTATAGGTTCATTCAAATGATTTTCAACCTTTCAGGAAAATTGTTTTGCATCAGAAAAAGAAAAGCCTGAAAACGTTTCAATGAATCATTAGCAATAGCATTTTCTGTTCGAAATATATATCAGATACATCATCTATAAATAAAATATGTCCACAGACAATTCATATCTATCTATTCATCTATATATATAATTTGAATTTGCTTTAAGGTAAAATAAAACAATTTAGTCTCATGAATTTTATTTTATATAGTACTGTCCTTGAATCATTGGTGTTACAGTTAAACAGAATTAAATATCTTCTTCAAGGTTCAATGAACATGCTATCCAAATTGGATCATCCTCTCTCCTCCAACAAAAATGAATTATACGGTAGAAATTTCATTCATTATAGGTCCCTCTTTGTTTTCTTTTCTTGAGTGGGATAAGCCGTCCAAAATTTAGCTGAATCCTTGGTGGGTTTCCGTGTAGAGAGAGGGTGCAAAATCATTGCATTAAACCTCTTCCATATATGTAGGTACTCTCATGGGGTAGTAATGTGGTATAAAGGCCAGAAAAGAGAGAGATCACTACAATGAAACAGGCAAAAATGGGGAAGAAATTGCTCTGGAAACAATCTTTCTCTTGCACAAGGGTGTTACTTCTTTGGAGCTCAGTGAAGTTGAGATCAAGACATTTTCTTTCCCTCTCTACCTAGCTGGGTACACCATGGGGCCACTCCGAAGTCTGAAAAAGAGAACTGATCAATTAGTACTATTATGCCAACATTTGACTTTTCGATCTCAGCACACAAATTCCCAACAGTCACCTACTTTGGACACTATAGTCACTATTGGTTCATTTCTTTTATGTAAAAGGTATCTGGATTTCTCGCCATACTAGGAAAATGTATAGGTGAGATCCCAAATTATTTAATCAAATACAAAATTTTTGTTTTGTTTTGTAATAAAATAAATAAAAGCTAGAGGCATTCAAAGGAAGGAATGCCGGGTGCACGCTGCATGTCTTGACCCCCTTGGCAGAGTCCATGGGTCTACCTTTTAGATTCCAGGGCATGAGTGGCAGAGAGCCGGGTCTGCTGCATGGCTCTGCCATGCCCTGGCAAAGGAGTTGTCATCTGCAAGCTACAGTTTTCTCCTCTGTAAAATGAGGATAGTATTGGTAACTATCTCAGGGTTGAACAAACATTAAAGGAGATGATGTATACAAACACTAAGCACTGTCCCTGGTATATATTGAGCGCTCTAAAAATAGTTTTTGTGAACATTATTGCTTTACATATACACCTTTGCTACCACACTGCTGTTTACTTCCTGACAGTGCTATGCATCCATCTCTGTCTACCTTGAGGTCTATTAAAACTGGCATTTCATTCACTATTTGTAAAGTAAACTAAGAGAAGGCAAGCTTTAGAGACAGTATTGAAATACCTGAGAACATGTAATTGTTAGTCTATTAATTAAGTTCTTGAAGATTCTCCCTTTTTTCCCCAGAAAATTCTATAACTGCATTATCTATATTTATAACTTATGAATAGCTCCTGTGTTGAATTACCGATGATATAATATTTTGGCTTGTAATTTTTTTATTTCTACATATTATAGAGGTACAAATGTTTGGGTTACGTTGCCTTTGCCCACACCCCCTCCTCGAGTCAGAGGTTCAAGCGTGTCCATTCCCCAGATGGCGCACATCGCACTCATTATGTACGTATATACCCATCCCCTCCTCCCCACTCCCATTCGCCCAACGTTTGATAAATGTTATTCCTATATGTGCATTTAGCTGTTGATAAGTGAAACCAATTTGCTGGTGAGTACAGGTGGTGCTTATTTTTCCATTCTTGGGATACTTCACTTTGCAGAATGGGTTCCAGCTCTATCCAGGAAAATACAAGAGGTGCTATATCACCATTGTTTCTTATAGCTGCATAGTACTCCATGGTATACATATACCACATTTTATTAATCCACTCATGTATTGATGGGCACTTGGGTTGTTTTCACATCTTTGCAACTGTGAATTGTGTCGCTATAAACATTCGAGTGCAGATGTCTTTTTTATGGAATGTCTTTGGTGTTTTGGGTAGATGCCCAGTAATGGGATTGCTGGATCAAATGGTAGATCTACTTGTATCTCTTTAAGATACCTGCATATTGCTTTCCACAGAGGTTGTACTAGTTCACAGTCCCACCAGCAGTGTATGAGAGTGTTCCTGATCTCTCCACATCCACGCCAACATTTATTGTTTTGGAACTTTTTGATACAGGCCATTCTCACTGGAGATAAGTGATATCTCATTGTGGCTTTGACATTAAAAAAATTTAAATATAGATTGCAAAATTTCTGGGCACATGTTAAATAAAAATATCTATAATCTCTTGGGGCTCCATAGTATTAAAAACTCTTGAGAAAACTGATATAATTTTTTTATACCTTCAAAATTTGACCAGAAAAATATTACTAAAAAACTAGTTTGTCTCTACCCTTTGAAGACTTACAAATATTTTCTTACCTTAACTGTTCCTCAGAACAGCCATCTCTATACCTTTTAGGATAAAATTTCTCTATGACTTGCTTTAGAGTTTGATTTACTTTGCACTGATTAGTAATATGTCCTGCTGGAGTTGAGAAAGGTCTTTCAAAATCTCCAATCTCCACCTAATTGGAAATCCAAAAAAGAGAAAATATAGGCTATTGAAAAGAATTTCTAAAAAGAAAATCAGTTTTATTTTTACTAAACATTCTTTTTTAACATGTAATACATAAATCTATTTGTCACGATTATATAATTCTGGAATTTATAATCATATGTAAGAACTGTTATTAAATCTAAATTTCACTTGAAGTCTAATTTTGAAAAAAATCTACAATTTAGACATTTCTGTTCCATTTTTACATTAATCTATCTAGGTTACTATCACTATTGAGGACTAGTATTTGCTAAAAGCCACTACTCTGTTATTGCCTATAACTCAGGATAATTTTGCATTTTTAAGGTACCATTTTAATTGCTAACAATGAGGGGAAATGAAAGTTAAAAATAAAAGGCAAAAAAAGTTATTAAGCTATAAGAAATGTCAAAAAAGTATAGTTGGACTTTTTAAGGGTCTTTACTGAATGCAATGGGAGCAAGAACCGCATCCTCATTACTTTCTTCCTAGATTTTCTCCATAAATATTACTATATTCACCCCTCATTCTACTAGTCTATTATTCCTGGGATGGGACCCCTTCATTCCCTTTCTCCCTTAATGAAAGAATGTTCAGCCCTTATCTCTACTAATAGGCTACACAGTTGCCATCCTCTACCTACCCAGCCAACTACCCACCCATCCATCTCTCCATCAGTTCACCTACCCATCATTCATCTCAACCTATACTGAGTCCCCACCATAGGTTAGGCACCGTGCTAAGTGATGTAAGAAAGGAAAAAGTCGAGCATAGTCCCTTCTCTCAAAGAGCTTACTATTTGGGAGGAGAGAATGAAGCATAAACAAATACTTGTGATAAAATGTGTTAAGTGGTTTGTATAGGGTACCCGAGAGAGTTCAAAGACGAAGATGGGATGAGGGACATTCAGGTGAGTGTCCAACTGAACATTCAACACCATTTCCTACAGCACTCCCCAACAATCAGATGGAGGGTTCCATCAAGACTGGAATGGTCTTATAGAAAGCCTCAGGTCTCCTCTTAAAAAGGCCCTCTGCCTCCAGGCAAGTTCAGTACAACCAGCCTCTAAGATTCTGACCCCTGTGGCTCCTCTCTTCTAGTTCTTAACAGGTCAGTTACTGTCTAAATTCCTCAGCTGACCTGTGCCCTTACAGCCTATTCTTATAATTTTCTAGCTTCTTTGATCCAGTTTCCTACTTGGTGGTTACTTGGCTTGATTTTGCTGTTCAGCTCCCATTCCTCATTTTTTCTTGTTTCTATAAATCCCCATCTTCTACCTAGTCAAATATTCTTCCTGATTTCTTCACACCAAATAAAAGCTGTCCACCAGCTCTTCAAACATACTGAAATCTTTCTCCCAAAGTAAGCTAGCACTCACCACAGCTACCTGTGAAACCTGAGGCCAGGATTTAACCCCCAAGGATATGGTAGTCATAGAAACAATAGTTAAAAAAATAGATAAAAATAAAAAAGAAACAATAGTTAAAAAATTGTAGACCTTTCAAGGCAACCTTGCCTCTTAGGGAAGCTTTTAGTGGTAGGTCCAAGCTCAATGTCTACCCTCCCTGGAACCTCAGGTACCATGTGGCATAGAATAAAGACAATAAATGTTTGGAGAATGATGGAAAATCAACTCAGATAATTCCCAATATGCCCCACATGAACATGATGTCTTACCAGACACTACATACAATAATTAAGGATTAGCTCCAAGAATTTTCTAATTAAGACAGAGAATATCAACAAGGACCTATAGATATTCAAATCTGTAATAGAAATAACTTTTTTTACAGAGCTCAGATTTCTTTAGTATATTTCATTTGTCTTCACAAAACTAGTCTAAGGAAAAGAGATCATAGGCATTAATTTTCTTTTTATAGGTAGAGAAATTATACACTTTTAGTTACACGCTCAGAATTTTCTTGGTATGTAGTCTTACCTTTCTTCCCCTTCCTCAAATTCATCAAAAAAATGTTAGAAGTACATATCTCCAAAGTATATTATAATTTTTCTTAAAGAAGTTTTCTTGACAAAATTGAAAGTTAAAAGCAAGAAGACTATTTGTAAAAATAAGAGTGATTTTGACAGCAAATCCATGCCTTTAGATGGCTAAACCCTAGAATGGCAAGTCACAAGAGGTCATTCCTAATCTTATCCCCAAGAAAATATGTGCTCTATTCTCTTTTCCTCAGGTTTATCATCACTTGTAGAAAGAGAACACTCAGTGTAGCACTAATACTTTAAAGCTTAGATGATCATAAAATTATTTTAAAAGTAAACTAAATTACCAACTATTCATTTCTTCAAGACTCTTATGGAAAATGGACTATGTGTAAGGCTGTACTAGATGTGAAGATGAACAGGAGCAGCCCTGGCCCTCAGGAAAGCTGCAGATAGTGGTACAAAACAGAAGCATAAATAAATAATTATTAATATAAACTATTGTGGTCAGGACAGCAATAGAACATTACAGACACCCCAAGACGGACATTTAACTCAACCAGGCAAGATTCAGGAAGGTTTCCTGGAATAAGTGACATCTATGATAGAAACTAAAAGATAAGATGAAATTAAGGTGAAGAGATGGGGGTAGAGATGTTCCAGGCAAAGGAGAGAAAGAGGTAAGAAAAAGTGGACCACATGCAAGCTAGGAAATTATGGGTGGAACCACATTTTATATTTTATTAGAGTGCAAAGTTCAAGGGAATGTTGAGGCTAGAGAGGAAGGCAGAGTTCAGATTGTGAAAGTCCTTGTATGTAAATAAGAGAATGACATTTTTGCTCTGTCTCCATCCCAGTTACTGGTGCTGGCTAACAAATCTCTATGCACAGGTGACACTATGCCTGTTTCCAGGCCCAGGCCTTAACAAATGGCAGCTTTCACTTCTTGGCTCTCTTTTGGGACGGTGTTCTTCCCACCCAACCACCATTCTGGAAGAAAGCATAAGCAGTGACATGAAGAGACTGTGTGTAGGTGTTTCAGCTGACAGTCCCAGCAGCAGCCATGACTAACAGCCAGCATCAGTCACCAGACATGTGTGTGAACGAGCCTTCAAGTGATTCCAGCCCTCAGCCGTGGAGTCACAACCTACCCTCGAGTTGTGCCAGCTGATGCCATGGGAAGCAGAGACAAGCTGTCCTTTCAATTTCCTGCTCAAATTACTGTCCTAACCAACTGAGTTTTGGAGTAATTTGTTACGTAGCAATAGATAAGTGGACAAATCCCTCTAGCATCTGCGTGAAGGATAAATTTGTGGGGAGCAGACCAGGGAAAGGCACATTGCTTAGAAGTCTGCTGAAGGCAGGGTGTGATGATGGTCTGAACCACAGCAGTGGCAGTCAGCAAAGAGAGGATTAAACAATATCTAAGAGTTAAAAATATCTAAGAGTTAGAAGTGGCAGGACGTGTTGACTGGTGGGAAAGATGAAACAGTGGGAATTGTCAGTGATGATTCCTGGATTTGAAGCTTGCTTGGGGAACTGAGTAGAGGCAGTATCACAAGGAAGATACAGAGGAGAGAAGAAAGAGAAGGGAATATTAGCTCCGTTTTCAATATGTTGAATTCAAGGTGCCCATAAAAGATGTATGAACTGGAGAGAAAAGATTTGGGAATTATTGGCATAGTTAGTGGATAACATAAAAAGCATGAATGAGATGTCCTGGGATGGAGTGTAGAACCAGTGTAGCCATAGACTGAAGACCCTGGTCTGGAAGAAATATCATAGGGTTGCTTTAACATTTTCCCTTAATTAACCTGTGCAAAGACTTGGGTGTGGCAGAGACTGTGTATTGCCTCTTATGACCATCCTCTCCTTCTTCTTCAGTAATAAAAACCTTGAATTTAGCTGGGCGCACTGACACCCAGCTAAGATCACATCCCTCAGACTCTCTTGTAGGTAGGCAAGGATTCTGACCAGAGAGACATAAATGGAAGTGTTCTATGTGACTGTTGAGAAGTTTTTGCATAGGTGGCAGGGCATGCTCTTTTCAGCCCTTCCCCCATCCTGATGCCTGGAACATTGACATCATAGCTGGAGCCATGGCAGACCTCCAGGAAGGACCATGAAGATGACATCCTAGGGACAGCACAATGGAGAGCAGGATAAAGCTCATGCCCCTATCAGCTTTGTCGAGGTGGCAAGATGCCTCTCTTTGTGAGAGACAAATATACTTCTATTCTGATTAAGTGGCTATTAACTTGCACGGGTGTGTATGTTTATAGAAGGGTGAACTTAATCCTAATTGATATAATAGGTAAATAAAAGAAAATGCTCTGGCCTTTTCAAAGACTAATTCCTATGAGATTACTGAACAATTTTAGCATGGCGCCCTCAGCCCCACAACTCTGCACTCAAATTCCTTTGTTAAATGCAAAGCCTAGCGGTACTTTTAAGGTAATTAAGAGACTGATTCTCTTTATGGAGTACTGTCTCATTCCACCTCATTGCAACTGTTAGAAATTCAGAGTCAAACTGTAATAATAATGCCTGTAATTTTTAAGGTATTAATCATAGCAAAATGAATTGAAAGAATTACCGAAGGTATATTGCTTACTACATTTAATTCATGTAGAAATTAGTATCTTCTTATTTCAATATATTACTCTACATAACAATGAAGTTACCTGAGCTAAAAGAGCTGCCATTTCTAATGCCAGATCCTTGTTCAGAGGAAAAAGTCCATTTATTATTTGATCATTTGTCTGATACATTAACAGCAACTTTTCTCTGTCAGTCTCTCCACGAGCTTGCACTGAGAAATACAGTCTGTAAAAAAAGAGAAAATTTCTCATCAATGATATTCTTGCTAAGGAAGAAAGTAAACATAAATCCAGAAGACCAAAATGGGGTTGTTTTAACATAGTTTTCCAAGTGATAACGAACTTAGATCACGTTACTGTCAATGTCCTCTGTTTCTGTTATATACACCATTTCAGCAAAATAAGGAAAAACTGCTTTAAGGTTGATGTAAAGGTTAAGGAACCCTTCTATGCTATTTTTTATGCCCTGAAAAACCAAATCCTTAAGTGTGACTGAGAAAGGACCTAAGATACCAAGTGAAATTAAATATGCCCTCTCTTATAAGCAATGCATGATGTAACCCTTTATTTCAGTGGGCTGAATAAACCCAATTTTCAAAATACTCATGATCTTTCCTGAATACCTTGGACATACCAGGGAATAGGAATGAAGGTTTCGACTAAAAAGCAACACAAAATCAACATCAAATAAGACAGGGAGGTTGCCATTTTTTCTGAAAATCTAAAAGATAATATTTATACATTTAAATGTGTTTTGACTTTTTGGCCATATTCTGATAAGCAGCTTTAGGAGCTCAAAAATAGTTTACATGTTATCATTATTACTTGTTGAAACATGACATGGCTTTTGTTTGCCCAGGAGGTCTTCATCAAATTGGTGACCTTTAGTTATTCACTATGTCATTTATATGTGAGACATGGGGCTCTGACTTCAGGCTGCAAATCAAGCACGAGTGCTGTAAATGCTCTACATGCTGGGACAGTGGGATGCGTAAGCAACACCTTGACACACCTGAATACTGTCATGACAACACAGGGGCTGAAAAAGAGAGATTTCGATCTGGGAGTTGTTAGATGTGTGCCCAATTAGGTATAATTGGATTTTCAGTCTTTTTCTTCCTACATACGTAAGGGAAAGGACATAGCCCTGTCAGTCACAGTATCCCTGCCAGTAATCACCTCAAATAGCAGGGAAGGAGAGGGCAGCAGGTCCAAATCTCTGGGGAAACATGGTGGGTACACTTTGCAAAGCTCCTCCTAACCCATGATTCTAATCGTCTGTCTGCTCGCCCAGCCCAGCTCATGAATCAGAGTAGCTTCTTGAAAAAAATAGATCCTAAGCTCAGTTTTTATCCATGTCTACATGATGGAAAATAATGCAGGATTGTTAAACTGATAGAAGAATATGGCTGGGCAATAGAAACAGATTCTAAATTCATAATGATAACAGCAAAGCAATATAAAACAAAGAGAATAAAGTTGATGATGAAAGCCCTCCCAGGGAGAATTCCAAACTTCTGGTTCCAAAATGGTGGCACAGAAGCAAGCTGGCTTCACTCTCCCCCCTCTCCCCTCCCAAAAGAAAACCAAAAACTGATATGCGGCACTGAGATTGTCACCAGCAATAACCCACAACTCAAATATGAGGATAACAGTTCCTGGGGCCACAGAGAAATGAAAACAAACTCTGAGCTGAGGGTAAGAGGGATACGACCTCCATATTTGTCATGCCCCTCCCCCCAATCTTCCTTGCACCAAGAGTGAGAAAAATTGCCCCATGACTCAAGGTTTTTACACTGGAAAAAAATGAGATCAAGGTAAACAATCAGTCTCCTGCCATCTTGGGATCCCTGGCAGGAGACCTGTCCCTGCCTCAATCCACTGGAAGCATCGGGAGTGCCTGAAGGGAGGAATATTCCTGAGGACAGGTAAAGAGAAAGGGGGAACATGGGACCACCATCCCCAGCCCTGGAAACTTTTCTCTGTAACTTGGCCAAAGGAGACACCAAATCAGAGTGGCTGTTCAGCAGCACCACACTGCAGGAGGTTTGTTGGACAGGTCCCCTGGGCACAAACTCCTACCCAGCCTTCTCACATTACTGGTACATCCTTTTTGGGGCTCCTTCCATTCTGGACGAGTGGCACTTTGATTGTTTACTAGAACCAAGGCAAACTTGAGCTTAAGGTGCCATCTAGTGCTAAAAAGGAGGCAGTGACCTTGCAGAAGGGGGAAGGGGCGAGGGGGAGAAAGATAATCAACAGATAAATTACAAAGAATCTCCAAGCAAACTTATCCAATAAAAACCAAAACAAGCCAGACAGAGAAGACTGGAATAAGTAAACTAATATTTCAATGCAAAGACATAGATGTACATCCATAAGAAACAACAGCAAACACAGAACCATGATCTCCTGAAATGGACAAAGCAAGGAACCAGTGACTGATCCTAGCAAGAAGGCAATATGTGAACTCACAAAGAATTCAAAATATCAGTTTTAAGGAAACTCAGTGATCTCCAAGATAACACAGAAAAGCAATTCAGAAATTTATCAGAGAAATTTAACAAAGATATTAAAATAAGTTTCAAAAATCAAACAGAAATCTTGGAAATGAGAAATACATTCTCCAAACTGAAAAATTCATTACAGGCTCTCCACAGCAGAATGGATCAAGCAGAGAAAAGAATCACTGATACTAGGCCGGGTGTGGTGGCTCATGCTTGTAATCCTAGCACTCTGGGAGGCCGAGGCAGGTGGATCGCTCAAGGTCAGGAGTTCGAGACCAGCCTGAGCAAAAGCAAGGGATAGAAAGCTTATTCAAACAAATAATAACAGAAAATTTTCCAAAACTTGAGAAAGAGATAAATATCCAGGTATAGGAAGGTCAGAAAACACCAAAGAGATTCAACCCAAATAAGATTACCTGAAGGCACATAATAATCAAATTTTCAAAGGTCAAGGACAAAGAGAGGCAACAAGAGAAAAGAAGCAAATAACATATAAAGGAGCTCCAATTTTTCTGGCAACGGACTTCTCAACATAAACCATATAGGCCACGAAGGAGTGAAATGACATTTTCAAAGTGCTGAAAGGAAGTAAGCTGCCATTAAAGAATACTGTATCCAGCAAAGTTTTCCTTCAAATTTGAAGAAGAGATAAAATCCTTCCCAGACAGACAAAATCTGAGAGCATTCATTATCACCAGATCCATTTTACAAGAAATGCTAAAGGGAGTTCTTCAATCTGAAAGAAAAAAAAACACTAACATGTTAAAAAAAAAAAGAAATGAAGGTATATGAGTCACTGATAAAATTAAGTATACAGATGAACCTAAAATACTCTAATACTGTAATTGTGATATTACAGTAATTCACTTATAATTTTAGTATGATGCCTAAAAGACAAATCTATAATAACAAAACACTAATACCTGAAATAAACTGTTAAGAGATAGGCACTATAAAAATATGAAATTGAGACAACATAAAGTCAAAATGTGAAGGGAGGATGATGTAAGGTTTTTTTTTTTTCATTTTTTTCTTTGTTTTTAATCTTCTTAGGCTCTAAAATAAGTTGTAATCTCTTTAAAATAACTTGTTATAAGATGTTTTTTATAAATCTCATGGTAATCACAATGCAAAAACCTATAATAGAGTCACTAAAAATAAAAAGCAACAGATTAAAACATACTTCCAGATTAAAACATACTTAACTACAAAGAAAGACAGTATGAAAGGAAGAACAGAAAAGAGGAGTTACAAAACAACCAGAAAATAAATAACAAAATGGCAGTAGTAAGTTCTTATCGGTAATAACACTGAATGTAAATCAACTCAATTCTCCAATTAAAAGGCATAGAGTGGCTGAATGGATAAAGAAAGAAGACCCCACTGTATACTGTCTATAAGAAACCCACGTCACCTATAAAGATACACAGACTGAAAGTGAAGAGGTGGAAAAGGATATCCCATGCAATTGGAAACCAAAAAAGGAGTATCTACTCATTTCAGATAAAATAGACTACGAAGACTGTAAAAAGAAACAAGGTCACTATATAATTATAAACAGGTCAATTCAGCAAGAGGATACAACAGTTATAAATATCTATGCACCCAACACTGGAGCTCTCAAGTATATAGCAAACATTAATATTCTGAAGGGAGACAGAGACTGTGATACAATAATAATAGGGGACTTCAATACCCCACTCTCAGTAACAGACAGATCATTCAGACAGAAAATTAACAAAGAAACATCAGAGGTGGCAAGATGGCTGCTCCACCTTCAGCCATTTTTTTTGTTTGTTTGTTTATTTTGAGACAGTGTCTCACTCTGTTGTCCTGACTAGAGTGCCATGATGTCAGCCTAGCTCACAGCAACCTCAAATTCCTGGGCTCAAGGGATCCTCCTGCCTCAGCCTCCCAAGTAGCTGGGACTACAGGTGTGAGCCACCATACCCAGCTAATTTTTTTTATTTTTAGTTGTCTGGCTAATTTCTTTCTTTCTTTTTTTTTTTTTTTTGAGACAGAGTCTCACTGTGTTGTCCTGGCTAGAGTGTCGTGGCATCAGCCTAGCTCACAGCAACCTCAGACTCCTGGGCTCAAGCAATCCTACTGCCTCAGC
>CAUYSK010057124.1:0-17123 GCA_963575035.1 Avahi laniger | reverse complement strand
CACATAGTAAATGCTTAGTAAATGTTAACTATTATTTTGACCACATTTAATCCCCACAATTTTTTAACTTAAGAATTTTAGATGAAATATTATAATCTCGACTTCACAGGAAAGGAACTGCTTTCATAGTGGTTAAGTGTCTTGCAGAAGATCACAAAACAAATAAGGAGCAGAACCTGAATGTGCCCCAGGCATCTGAGATGATACTCATAAGCCCTTATGTTTCACAGTGAGTTCCACTTGCTAAAAACTCTTTGACACACAGAATCCCAGTGGATTCTCTACATCTCCATTGTCAGGTTCGGCTTTGGTAAAGCAGAGATCACCAGCAGAGTGATTAAGCCACTGTGGGCCCAGCATAGCCCAGAGCCTGTGACCCTGCCCACAAGGCTGCCCTGCCCTGCCCTGCGGAGTGGCCTGAGGACAGCACCACCCCACACCTCCCAGTGGATAAGAGTCACCTGCACTTCTCTTTTAACAGCACAGACTCCAGGCTCCTTTGAATCGCACTCTCCACAACAGAGTGTTTTTCACAAGCACCCCAGCTCATTTTTATTATCAGGGAAGTTTGTGAAACGTTGCTTTGAGAGAGGCTGAGGCTAGACTTTAAAGGGCAGTAGTGGTACCCACCCTCCAGGGGGCAGTTACAGAACATCAAAGTTCTCACAAGGTGCTGCTCTGCCCCGCCCTGCATCTGTGTTTGTAAATGGAGGGGCTAAATCAATCCCCCCGGTAACGTCCCCCACCTGCCGGCAGACCGGAACAGCAAGTGCAGTGGCAGGGGGCAGCTTGACAAAGTCACTTAATCATTGATCTTTCACTCTGGCTAGAAAAGCCGCCCATGATCTTCCACAAGGGCTTTTTGAAGGGGCTGTAAGCACCAGCCACCAGAACTGATTTGCTTTCCTGGCATCCAGAGAGGGGGCTGAGATTTCTCCCCGAGGAGGCTCTGGGAGGAGAGAGCAGCTGCTAAGGCAAAAAGGGGGCATTCGCAAGCTTCCCAGGCAACAAACTAGCGCGCTGACAGACCTGCCTCAGCCTCGCGTCCTCAGAGCGAGGAGCGCCACCGTGCTCTCCAGGACAAGTTTCCTGGGAGTGTCCCTGCTCTCCATGGACATTGCAAAGTCTCCAGTTCTCCCACAGATGTGTCCCTCTCAGCTCTGAAGTCGAAGTACTAGCCGGCTGGCTGCAGCGCAGAGTCAAGAGGTCGGTGCGCTGTGGTTGGGGGGAGCCCTGCCAAGCAAATGCCAGGATCAGCATGAGAGGCTGGACTTTAGCCCAGGTCTTTCCTCACCCCGGGGGGCCGCCTGCTTTGCAGGGTGCATCTGCGAGGAGCTGCTCACTTTCCCCCCTTGCAAGTCTTTGTTCCAAGCCAGAGGCTGCTCCGATTTGCTAATTAGCTCCCTCCGCTCCAAAGGGGTCCGGAGGCTGGGATGCTCTGCCGGCTAGGAGGATGTTGACTCTGGAGTGGGAGTCGGAAGGACTGCAAACAGTGGGTATTGTTGTGATTATATGTGCATCTCTGAAGCTGCTTCATTTGCTGGGACTGATTGATTTTTCGGAAGGTAAAGTGGTCGCTCCCAGTCTGTGCTGTTGGTCAGGTCTGGTTCAGAACTGGATACAGATGCTGCAGAAGTTCAGAAGGCTTAATACCCAAAATGAAAGTTTTAAAATATGCATGCTTGACATAGAGCAACCTAGCGACTGGACAGTTCGTTTCGGTTTACCTAGATATTTGACACTGGAAGGGAAGGGATATTGTATCATTTTCTTTCTGTTTGAAATCTATTTGGGTTTATGGTGTTTTCGTGGGTTAAATATGTTTCCAAGGTGGGGAGTTAGGATTCTCTCCTATGGGGTGATAATACGGTTTGATTTTGGGTTGTCAAGTTCATAGTGGCTGCCACGCTTTAATGTCATTAGTAATTCCATCCTCTGGAAAAGTATTTTGATTTGTGAGGAAAATATCTGTGTGTGCCTCATTAGTTAGGAGGTGCAGGGGTGGAGCCGGGTTGTTGATTATGATATAAAATGGGTAAGCTTTTGGTATAAAATTGAGTTAATGAGTGCTCAGCAAAATAGGTATTTTGAACACTTAATTTGCAAAAGTGTTTCATTTACATTCCCCAAAGAGCCTCTTTGCTCATCTGTCTCATGAGGGGGAACCCATATATAACCACAGCACTGTTGCTACAAATAAATAATATATCCATCTAATATAAATTTTACTTTTGCTGTCCAAAATAAAGTTTGTTAATCAAAGATTGGAGAGTTAAAAAAAAGTTGATTAACTTTGCTATAACTATTTGAAAATATATATGTATGTAACATGACATGCAAACACACACTTTCATGAAATAATGTTTTTACCAAATAACATACTTTGAATCATTTAAATCTGAATGGTTTGATGTCAATTCTACATCCAAGTTTTCCTTTCTTCACAAGTGAAAGAACAAAGTCCCTAAGATACTTGCTAATATTTCTTCCACATAAGAATATGATCTTTTATTGCTGAGTTGTATTTACTTCGCAAGCTTTGTGTAATCTGGGGAGATGGAAATATTTAAACTTGTCTATGCTTTGCATCTTTCTAACTACAAGAGCTAAGACCTGTTAGCTAAGATGACATCATCCCAAACTACATCTGGTATACAGGTTGTTTCTCTTAATATGTTAATAATGGTCAATATATCTTATTTTCAGAAAGTTCTTTTTTTCTACAAAAAAGGTTTGTTAGGTTGTAACTGTTTCCAACATAACATAAGAAATTCTCATAATTTCCATATCTTCATTAATGTATTCTCAATCTATGACAAGCTCTGCTTGGGCACAATAAAAATAATACTGCAATGACATTAAAACTTCAGAAATTAGGTTTTCCTCCATTTGCTGATACTACAGAATAATTTTATTTAACCCCTGAAGTAAAACAATGCATAAGCAAGCTTCTCCAATGTTACACAACAATCTAGGATTCTCTTGAGATTTCTGCCTCAATGAACTAATGTTGGTGTCTTAATGAAATACACATAAGATAACTTCAATTTCTATGATTGGAATGATTTGCTTCTGTTTTATTTCATCACTATATCGGTTTTTGTTCTGTGGACTTGGCTGAGCCATAGCTCCCAACTTTAACGCACTATACTCAAGGTAGTTTGGTTGCAGAGCGGGGTTCTGGAGGAGAACCACTACAGAGCATTTGAGGAAGTCAACTTTGACAGCACCATGAGGCCAGTGCACAGTTCTTTTATTGCCAATTTTGATGACGTAGAAATTCAGAGTCAAAAGTTTCAAGTTTAAGACCCCTGGGCAATGACTCAGTTTTTATTCTTCAAGTTCTGTTTTATTTCACTTAAAGTTGAAGGTTTTCAGTTTCAAATTTCAAATTTGAGTTCCAATATGAAAAGTAGAATTGTAAACCTGATTCCCTCCAACCAGAATTACAGAATTTTGAGCTGATCTGAAATGTCTTCCTTGGGATGGATGATATCCCTAGCCATATATGAATCTATGTTTCCATACGCACACATATATGGATGTGCCCACATGTTTATACATACTATGTGAAATGTCCAGGAAGCTGGGAAAACTTTTGATTCAGTGTAGAAGCTTCGATCATGCCAAACACAAGGATGCAGGTTACCCCCATACATGAGATATTTACTTAATGAGGTAGTCCTTTTTCCTTCTGAAATACATGTGCTAGGTGCTGGTCTAGTACAACTCTCTCATTAGACACAGGTCACAACTGCAACCCAGAGAGGTTAACTGGTTTGTAACAAGGTGAAACTAACTAGGGGCAGAGACAGAACGAAAACCAAAAATTACTGAATCGATCCCGTCCAGTGCTTTTTCTACTACAGCACACTTTTCTTTTACAAATCTTCCCTAATACTGGGAAAGGGAATAGATGAAAACACACATGGGAAATTTTCTGAATTCTTGAATCTTATCCTGAACTGGCTATTAATATCATGTGAAGTATCTGAGGGAAATATATATATAGGAAATATGATCACACAATAGCCATGTAATTTCCACAAAGCTTTGACTCCAATCCAAGTATGAGACATAAGCAAGCTAAGCCAGACCACTGACCTTTATCATAAATTAGAGACAGGATTAGGACAAAAGCAAACTAAATGGTCCCTTTCTCCAAGGTCTGCGCTGAATTTTGATCATATGTGACTCATATTCAATCACGATGAACGTCCAGTCCAAGCAAGTTCAACAGTGAAGCCCAATAAGGACTTGAGAATTCTGGCCTAAGGCCCCTGCCTATGTTTTCTCAGACTATGACGGTTTGTAAGCAGAAACAGAACTTGGGACTTTTTGATCACCAGCTAAGTAGAGGATCAAGAGAAAAGGCAGCTAAAGTGAAAACCACATAAAAAAATTAGGTCATTGGGGCCGTCCTTCTTTCTAGCTACAAATAATAAAGGCTAGCAAAGGTCATCCCAATGTAAATTACTAAAAACTTCTCTGAGATTGAACCTAGAAAAGATGACCCCATAGTAAACTGGGTAATTAAACTTTTTTTCTTTCTTTTTTTTTTTTCTGGTGGAGAAGTAAAGATGATAAGCCCAGAACAGGGGCTTAAGCTTCTTTTAGGCAGCAATGAGTTTATATGCTGTCCTCAGAAGGAAATGATACTTCAATACTTCAATGGCCCCATCGTGGAGTATTTTCTCTAGTGTGATTTTGTACATCAATTAATTTACAAAGTACTTCTGAGTCTATGTGAATGAAAGGACCTAATTGAGATAAAGCGATGTTATCCTGATATTATCTCTGATGCCGGTGAGCATTAGCCATGAATCGAAAGGGGCTAAGAGAAACAATTCTACCATTCAAATTAATTTCCAATTTTGATAAAGTCTTATTTTAAAAAAATTCTCTTTTAATTGAAATTCATGACTTAGAAGCAAAAGCAATTTGTACAAAGGATTAAAATGACTAATGAGATTTCAGTGTGATGATTTGAGGTTTTGCACATATCCAGTCATCAGTAAGGGGAACAAGAAAAAAACACTTGTGAAATTAATCTCATCATTCCATAGTATATAGTATTAAAATAAAATAAAAAATAATAATGAAAATGCTCACAAGATTAGCATCATCATTTCATATAATGTTAGTAGGTAATATTATCATATTGAATTCTAATGCATTCAGGGTCCTCTGTTGAGTATTGACTGAGATTATAAGGAAGGTGCAGGATGAACATTAAAGGAAAGTACCCTCAGTAAGCTTACATTCTAGTAAGGAAGAATAATTACCAAATAGGACAGAAGGAAATAATGTTGCCCATAGACACAAGCAATGGTCTGTGGAGGCATAGGTGGAGTGGTATATTCTGGAAAGGGGTCCAAGGAAGATTTTGTGGAGAAAAAAACAATCGTACAGTATCTTGGAGTGGGAGAAGCATTTCTTAAATTGGAGAATGTGAGAAGAGGATTCCAGGCTGAGCAAAGAGATTGAGGTGTGACCCTAATCACTGACAGTGAGTGGCTTGCATGGGTATGGGCCGTGAATCCGTTATGGCTTGTAGCACATGGGTCTCTGACCATTAAAATGAAAGATTTGGCTGGACAGATTACTTGGGCTTCAGTACTGGGAGTGCACACTTATTCCCTGACCATTGAAAAGCCATTGACTCAAAGTCTTCAACTTTGGGGGAACAGATGGGACAGATCCATGTTTTAGGTAGATCAACCTAGGAGTAGGTGAAGATGAGTTCAGAGGTAAGTGAGTAGAAACAGAGATACTAGTTATACTTCTATAGCAATTCAGATGAGGACAAAAATCCACAGAATTCCTTCCTCAATAAAATATTTAGCATAAACTGTCAGTTCCCAGTTTTGCTGGAAATTCTCAGTTAATATGATACCCATGGCCTGAAGCTGTTCTGAAACAATATAATTGTATTTTATTGCAGAGCAATATTGTTTGATTTTGAACATTTTTCTTATGAGAAAAGAAATAAATGTGGGGAGCACAGAGGTCATAGCTATAGATATAGTAGCTCCATTTGTGGTAGGAACTTGAAAATTCTGCAAGGTTTATCTGACATCTTGTGAGGTCTTTAATTATTTTGAACTTTTTATTTTGGAAATTTTACACATAAAACAAATATAGAAAATGATATAATGAACTGCCATGGATCTATCAACTAGCTCCAATAATTACCAATACTTTGCTGCTTGTTTTCAGCAATGGTTTGCATTTAATAAATATTAATATTTTTTGATTGTCTACAATATGTCAGGCACTATGCCAGGATATAGAGATGAATTAAAGATAATCACTATCCTCAAGAAACTCTCAGTTTTGTGAAGGGAAAGAAAATACAGACAAATAAAATGTAATGTATCATGGTAAATAGACCAATATAAGTAAGTTCATAAAGAATGTAAAGGAATTAAGTTCAAGTGAAGGAGACAAAAGCAATCACAGATGACTTCATAGTGGAGGAGACCTCTAAACTGGGTTTTTATGGGTGAAGAGAAGTTTGTCAAATTAATATGCAAGAAAGGTGCGTATGCAAGTACTATGTGTAAAACACTGGGTGAGATAACAGCATGCACAAACACAGGAATACCATGTGGAATTCCTGGAACAACAACAATGACAAAAGTGCAAGATGAGGTGACAGGATTTTATTTCTTCTCCTTAATTATACAATTATCTTTTCTGTTTAGCCAAGTGCTTGGTATATAGAACATACTAATGAAAATTATGGCATAAACATCATTTACTTCCATACAGTAATAGTGCCAGTGTAATTATACCACATAATTGGGAACCTCCAGTGACGCTTTCAAGTTTCCATGGTAGCCGGAAGAAAGTTGATTCGTTGATTAAAATTTTTATTATTTTTTTCTGTTAATGAGATCTGACATCAAAAGCCCCCCACAGAGATACCCACATACCAAAAGCATCTGGGGCTGCTGTTTATTAGAACCCCTGACCTGGGAAATAATTTCGGTTGAGACATCCAGCAGTGAGCTGCAGAAGCCCAGCTGAGGTGGGCCTTGGTTTGGCTGGGACAGCAGCCCTTTCAATGCAGTAACTGGAAAAAAAGTTTAGATTTATAACTAAAATTTAACAAACTTGCATGAAGTACCCACTGCGTGAAAAGGAGCAGAGGATAGTATGAGTGTTTTACTGTACTTAAGAAGTTTTCAAATTGGTTAGAGGCCAAACAGCTCATGAATAACTAATCCAAGATGAAAACATCTGGTGAGAGGAAGGAAGGCCTTTAGAAAACTCAAAGAGAAGAGCCATCCCATCCAGCTGGAAGATTTCTGGGAAGGCAGAATGAAGACGGTGACATTTTAAATCTCAAAAGTTGAGGGATCAAAAGACTTTGACAGGTAGAGACTGGAAACTAAAAACAGAAGTTTGAACTATATTTTAAAAAGACAGACAGTTTCTTGAAATCAATTTTGTAATCAGATTATCACTAAAAGGTCCATTAATTTATTTAAAATACTGTCTGCTAAGACCTAGAATGTGCCTGGTACTGATTTTGAGAGGGACTATCCTTATCCAGTTTTACTTGCTTTGGGAACCTGGTCCTCACCCCATCTTGGAGAGGAGACTCATAACTTTAGCTGAGGTGTAGGAGGTAGAGAAGAGGGGGAAGAGAAGAGGGTCTTGTGCCTGTCATGCCCTCCACCCAAAATTCTCAGGAAAACACGCCTGTGGTTGACTAATTTATGTTCATTACTCAATTCAGAGAGAGACAGAGTGCACACCATGGGGAAATGTGGAGTGTCTTAGTAAGGGAGTGTTAGGCAGGGCTTATTACAGGGTCTGAGCTTGTTTTAGGTGATTTTAGAGAGGGTTTAAGGAAGCAGGGCACTGATCTGGACTGGATGCTGTCAGGAAGCCAGAGTATCTTGTAATTGTATCTACAAATAATAAAGACTAGAAGCAGCAGTTACTCATATCAGCTGGGATATGGGGATATTTGATAACTTTTGTGATTTAAAGATCATGTTTGCCTCTGTTGAAGCATGATTGGAGAATGGGCTTCTTTTTGCATTGATTAATCTTGGATCCAGAGTGGTCTTGTCTGATGTTGATATTCTGAGAAATTATTTATATTCAATGAGAAAACAGCAAGACCTAGCTAATAAGCCAGCTTGGCTCATTTTGGATGCCAGGGGATGGTTATCGCCTTCTCATACATGATCAGGAAGAGAGCAGAGTGAGAAGAAGGGGGAGGAGTGTAGGCTGGATAGCAGACAGATCTGAGCTTAAATCCTAATTCAGTAACTGTTAACGAGTCGCTTAATTCTCTTGAGCTCCAATTCCCTTTTCTGTAAAACGGGGCTAATAATCCCAATCTTTCAAGATTTTTATAGGAAATACAAAAATATAAGTGGGATCTCTAGCTTCATGTTTCATTCACAAATGGGAACCCATAAATGTCATTCCTGTAGTGATGTTGAAATGACAGGTACCATGTTCCAATCCCTTGAGTTAGAATAGTGGATCTCAAACCTTAGAACGCTTCAGAATCTCCTAGATGGCCTGTCAGTTGCAGTTTGCTGGGCCCCACCCTCAGAGTTTCAGATTCAATAGATCTGGGATTGGGATCCGAAAATTTGCATTTCTGGTGAGTTCTTACTTGAGGCTGATACTGCTGGTCCAGAGGCCAAACTTGGAGAATCACGGAGTTAGGCAATAAGTATGAAGGGCCAAACCCACGATATTTGCAAAGTGTTCCTCACTGAGTTGTTTGGCACCTGTTGGGCTTTATTCTAGCACAATGGTCACTCGGCTTTTTCTACTGTAAATATTTCAGACTGTGGGCCATGCAGTCTGTCACAAGTATTCGACTCTGTTGTACCACAAAAGCAGTCGCAGATAATACATAAACAAATGGGTGCGGCCATATTCTAATAAAACATTATGGATGCTCAAATTTGAATACAACTTTAATGTGTCACAAACTAGTTTTTTGGGTTTCTTTAACCAATATTTTATATTGTATTTAATACGTAAAACAATGCTTAACTGGCAGATGATACCAAACTTGGCAGCAGGCTAGATTTGGCCAACCGCTGTAATTTTCTAACCCTCATTCTAGAGTTGGCAAGAAAGGAACCCATTGAGAAAGGGGTCTCAGGATGATGAGCTCTTGCTTTTTGGAAACTTACTAGATTTTTCTGAACCTTCAGTATCGTTGAGTGGATGAAGAAAACAGTCTCTTTTGGGAAGTTGGTGGAATTATCTCCCAAATTAGCCAGTGATTTGAATTAGCATGTATATGTTAGCTAAATAAAATTCTTCCCTTCCTCCAATTTCACACTTCTGTACCAAATTAGATGTTTATCATATAAATTAAGCCAGGTATATGCTTTTGTCATACAATGAATCAATGCTGGGACTAGACAGTTTTGAGTGCCCTACCCTGTTGATTTTCATATTCGGTTTTATTGTCTCTTGGACAAGATAGCATTGTGTTCTTTTCATTGAGTTTGTAAACCTTTATTTAGTGGATTTGTTAAAGACACTTTTCACTTTTCAAATTAAATTGGTGCTCAGACTGTTGTGCCGCATTTAACCTTTTGAGTCTAGGACAAATACATTGAATCAATAAACTTTTTAAAAAAATAAAATCACCTTAAGTTTGAACTCTTTTGAAAATAAAAGATATATAAGTAGTGGGAAAGATCACGTTCTTTAAAGTGAGACAAACTTAGATTTCATTTATAGCTCTACCTTTACTAACTGTGTGATCGTGGACAAGACATTTAACCACCTGAACCTCAACTTTCTCGTATGTAAAATGGGGACAATAATAGTAGCTACCTCATAGCATTATTGTGAGAATTAAATTAAAATAATATTTGTTAAAATTCTGCTTAGCACAGTGCCTAGCACACAGAGTTCAGTAAATAATGGGCATTCCTTATAGTGTTAGCATCATTGTATCTTTGTTTTTCATACCTGTCATGCCTATTACTTGTGAACTGAGATGAAATTTTAAGGTTAACCCCGCACTGGCTGACTAAATGGACCCCCTCGTGGCCAAAGAAATACCCTAAAACTAAATTGTCTGTCAAGAGGAAGGACGTCAGACATGCCTTATTATTTCCCCCTCCCATTTGGGGACATTCTTTGTAACCCATTAACAGGCCTAAGGGTATGTAAGACAAACCTACAGATCCTCAATTTACGCAACAAATCTATGTCCAGTGGCTTATCTCTGATAAAGAGCTCCTTATGTTGAAATATTCCAAGCCTTTAGACAAAGCTTCATGTCTTTAACCAATTACAGGTCAAAGAATCTTTTAGCCCATCTGTAACCTGTAAGCCCCCACTTTGAGATGGCCCACCTTTTCGGGCCAAACCAATGTATGCCTCCCATGTATTGATTTATGACTTCACCTGTAACCCCTGTCTCCCTAAAATGTATAAAACCAAACTGTAACCCAACCTCAGTGAGTCCACTTGCTCAAAGCCTCTTGGGCGTGGCTCCAGGTCATGGTCCTCAAATTTGGCTCAGAGTAAATCTCTTTAAAATTACTTTACAGAGTTTGGTCTTTTTTCCCATTGACATACCAAATATAATGCTTTATTCAATCATCTATGATAAAGAGGGTTTCCAGTGTGATCTGTATAGTAGGCACTGTGCTAGTCATTGAAAACTCAAAGGCATAATTTTGGCTAAGAGGGGTTTACATGCAAATGAATATACAAATCGATTGGTTTAGTAAATTGCCCTGGTCTCACATCTATGCAGGGATTAGGGGGACATATAAGAGAGACTGACCAATCCTGTTTAGCAAGCGGGATCATGAAAAAGGACTTGCAGAAGTGATCTTTGAGCTGAATCCGAGTGACACTTTCAGAAGTCAGCATCATGCACCCTTGAGAAGTACTGAAAATTGATAAAGCGCAGTTTAGCATTACCAAGATCACACCATGTTGATCCCAGTTTCTGTGTCCTGGCTGACATTATTCCCTTTTTCCGGAATGCATTCTCCTATGCAAATCAACCCTTCTTTCCCCATTTCAGTTTAAATCAAAACCTACACTCTCCCTAATGCCACCTTTGCTCCCTAATCTGAGTTCAACTAGTGCTGATGTGTGTTGTACAGCAAACGTAACACTGGATAATAATGAATCTTCATGCACTGTCTCTAAAATCACTTTGTGTTCATTCATTTCCTCCTCAGCTAGACAAGAGGGAATACTCTACGTCAGCACAGTGTGAATTTCCTGGTACCTCTACAGGGTCCAGAGCTATGGAGTGTGTTATTCAGGCTCAACAATACGGGCATACCCTGGTTTCTTGCACTTCATTTCATTGCGCTTCACAGATACCGCATCGTTTACAAATCGAAGGTCTGCCACAACCCTGCCAAGCAAGTCTTTTGGTGCCATTTTTCTAACAGCATGTGCTCACTTCATGTGTCTGTGTCACGTTTTGGTAATTCTCATAAATTTCAACCTTTATTATTATTATTGTTGTTGTTATATCTGTTGCAGTGCTCTATGATCAGTGATCGTTTATGTTACTATTGTGTCTGTTTTGCAGCACCACAAACCGTACCCATATAAGACAACAAACAATTAATTAATGTTGAATGTATTCTGACTGCGCTATGGACAGACCATTCCCGCATCCCTCTTTCTCCTTGGGCCTCTCTATTCTCCAAGACACACAATATTGAACTTAGGCCAATTAATAATCCTGCAGTGGCCTCTTAGTGTCAAATGAAAGGAAGAGTCACATGTTTCTCACTTTAAATCATAAGCTAAAAAGGATTAAGCATAGTGAGGAAGGCATGTCAAAAGTTGAGACAGGCCAAAAGCTGGGCCTTTTGTACCAAATAGTCAATTTGTGAATGCAAAGAAATAGTTTTTGATAGAAATTAAAAGTGCTACTCCAGGGAACACATGAATGATAGAAAGCGAAACAGCCTTTTTACTGATATGGAGGAAGTTTTGGTGGTCCAGATAAAAGTTCCAATAGGCCATAGCATTCCCTTAAGTCAAAGCCTAACCCAGAGCAAGAATCTAACTCAATTCAATTCTGTGAAGGCTGAGAGAGATGAGTGAGCTGCAGATGAAAAGTTTGAAGATAATTAGCATTTTTATCAATAAAGGAGTTTTAAATGAACATATGTACATTGTTTTATAAACATAATGCTATTGCACACTTAATAGACTACAGCATAGTAAAAAAAATAACTTTTATGCCCTGGGAAACCAAAAACATTGTGTGACTTGCTTTATTGTGACATTTGTTTTATTGCAGTGGTCTGGAGCCAAACCCACATTGTCCCTGAAGTATGCCTGTGTATATCAGAGTTTCTCAGTTGCGTCTCTGATAGATTGCCCTTTTAAAGCAATATCCTTGTCTTATCTCAATCTCTTCCAATATGACTTCATGTCCTTGCATGAAATCTTACAAAACATGAAATCTTCTGAAAATGAGCTTATGCTCCAGAATCTTCTCTGTCACCTACAAAATAAAATCTCAGCATCTTTCAATATTATTCAAATTTTCAGGATTAGAGCAGTGCCTGTCTGTCCGGTCTCATCTCTAGTCATTTCTCCTTCCCTTTTCTCTTTCCTCCCAACTTCACGTTCCACCGACACCATACTGAATTTCCCCGAGCATTTCTTGCTGTCTTCAGCTATCATATTCTCCTGTATATCGTTCTGACTTCCAAAATGCCTTTCCCTCCTCATATTCCTAGAAATGCCTTTCAGCCTTCAACTCTTAGTTCAAATTCTTCCTCTCCTGAGGAATATACCTTGACTTCCTCGTGCAAAAATAAAAAGAAACGAAGACTGTGGCCCTGAAGTCTCTCTGCCTCCTCCCCACTCTCATGCTCCCAAACTATCAACTCCTTATTGTTTTTCAAACACTCCATGCTGTTTCATCTTCATGCCTTTCCTTGTTCCATGAATACCCCTCCTTCTGGAACACAGCTCCCTCAGGTCTTCACATGATTAACTCCTTCTTATCCTTTAAGCTCAGCTTAGGAGCCATCTGTTCCGGAAAGCCTCCCTTGAACCACCCAGCTGGATTAAGTGGCCATTTCTGTTATCCCAAAGCCCTCGATCTTAGCACTTCAAACTACATTAAACTCTTGATTTTTATGTCTTTCTCTCTTGCTAAACTTCAAGCTCCACACAGGCAGAGCACTTACCTCTGTCTTTTGGGAGTGAGTGGATGGTTGGGTAGATAATGGATAGGCAAGTTTATTCAGAGGTTCTGATAATAAACTTCACAGAGTTTCCATAGAGTTTTGCATTAATATAATTTTTAAACATTTTGTTTTAGGTAGGGCTTCTCAGCCTTGGCACTGTGGACACTTGGAGATGGATATTTCTTCAATGTGGTGCTGTGCTCTGTATTATAGGATGATTGGCAGCATTCCCGGTCTCTACTAACTAAAGGCCAATAGCATCTTTCCAGAGTAGTAACAACCGAAAGTGTCTCCAGGCAGGGCTAACTGTCCCAGGGTGCGGGGGATAGGTCAAATCACTACCCCTGCCTTAATTACAGTTGAGGTATGATCAAACAAAATTTGTATGCCTTTCTATATATTCACAAATCACAAAACTAAGTTTAAGTTGGAAAACATGAAAGCACTGAAAATCATTGGGAACCAAAACTGAATGTTGGGAAGGAATTTTTTTCCCATTACAAAAGTAATAAATAATCATTAAGGAAAATATATAAGTATAAAAAAAGAAAGAAAAATTTTAAAAAATCACACAGTCCCATCATTCTATGAATAACTACTGACAATATTTTTATTTATTTACCTTAGTTTTTTTCTAAACATATATTTGATCCTTTAAACTTAGTATACTTAATAATATTATATGGATTATTAAATTTTATATAGCTTTAACTTCAATATTAAAGCATACTTTTAAATTACATATCCTTCATAAATATTAATATTTTAATACCTATATTATAGTCTATAAATGTGTGTGCTGTAGTTTACTAATCCTGATTTTAGAATATGTAAATTATTTCTATTTTTTCAGTATTTGGAAAATTCTATAATAAAATCTCTGTGTATGAAGTTTATTATATATTTAGAATTATATTCTTAAGATAAGGTCTTAAAAGAAAAATTTAACAGGATAAGAGAATAAACTGTTTCAAGTCTCTTGACACACACACACACACATACATATATATATATACACACATACACATCTGACCAATTTGCATTCCAAAGAGGTCAGACAAATTTATCTGAGGGGAGTGCCCAGTGGTTTGAACTCACTTCTCTGTCAGTCCATGTTGTTTTAGGGGACACATTGAAAGCGATCACTAAAGACCATGTTGACTAGCTCAGTGTTAATGGATGTTGATGATTCCAAGAAACTGTGTCCTAAGGCTGGATTGCTAATGCGTTTTAACCAGTATTTGGAATTTAACTTTCCGTAAGTATGAAATTCCTATTGTAGCTTGAAGATGCTCGTCTTGTTCTTCTCTCTTGTCAAAACGTACTACCTTTAAGAAAATGGATCAAACTTTTAGCAACCATCACATCCATTTCAACCATCAAGGTTGGCACTAAATAAGCATTAGATTATTCACTGAAAGAAAAAAATGGCATATTTTTGTACTAGATGAAGTAATTCCTGGTACTGTGTATTTAGGAGGAAAATTGGCATGCATAAAATTATTGCTATGCATATTCAAATACATATTTCCTAAGCCTTAGCAGTAGATACATTTTACTTAGATAAATTTATTTAATTAATTAATTTATTTTTAATTTTCTAGAGACAGGGTCTCGTTCTGCCATCCAGGCTAGAGGACAATGGTGTGATCATAGCTCACTGCAACCTTGAACTCCTGAGCTCAAGTGATCCTCCCACCTTAGCCTCTTAAGTAGCTGGGTCTACAGGTGCATGTCACCATGCCTGGCTAATTTTTAAATTTTTTTTGTAGAGACAAGGTCTTGCTATGTTGCCCAGGCTGGTTTCAAACTCATGACTTCAAACAATCCTACAACCTCAGCCCCCTAAAGCACTGGGATTATAGGTATGACCTACCGTGCCAGGCCTACTTAGGTGATTATAAATAGCAGGGAGGGAGAGTAATGTCTCTTTTTAAAGGTATGCCTTTGTTCGTCTCAAGTAAAAGTGTGGGGCAACTTGTTCACGTGGCAAAGTCTGGAACCAAAAATCATAGATATTTTGAGTAAGAAGATATGAAACCCATCCAAACTCTCCCATGTTATAGGTCATCATAAAGTAATGAGTTGCCCTTCATGAATTAATGGTAGAGCTTAGCTGTAGAGGCAGAGCAGTGCTGAGGCTAGGAGACACCAAGCTTTGAAGATAGACAGAAATAGGTCCAATCTTGCCCCTGAAATATGCTGGCTGTGGGTCCTATGCAAATCATCAAACCTCTCTGAACCTCTGTTCTCCTGCCCATAAGATGAAGACCATCAAAATGCCAATTTCATAGAGTGATATTGAGACATGAAATCATTTTGAGAGAAGGTACACACCTAGTACCTATTAAATGGTAAGCATTCATTAAATATTAATGCTTATTATTGTAACTCAAATTTTCTAAATGGTTACTTTAGTGTTCCTTCCTTTTACATAACTATTGGTTGGAAGAATCCCAAACATTGTGAACAGAGTTACCAAAAACATAATTTTCTGCATGTTGATTTTGACCATTTTTTTGTTATGTTACAGTAGGTTCAGTTCTGTTACACATCAGATAGTCCATAGGTATTTTTTGTATCTACTTTTATGGATAAGGAAATTTGTTCAAATTTGCTAAGTAACTTGACTAGTGTATGTACTACCAAACAGTAGAATTGGAATTAACTCCAGTCTTCCAAAGTTAGAGCTTAAGGTTTTTCTACTCTAACCTTCCTTGTACTGCTAAGGTTTTTTCTAAATCTCCATGATAAGTGAAGACATACTCTAAGGCAGCAGTCCCCAACTTTTTTGGCACCAGGAACCAGTTTCATAGAAGACAATTTTTCCCCTATGAATAGTGGGAGAGGGGGAACTCTGCAGGTGGTCCAGTCCCTAACAGACCAGGGACTGGTACATCCGTGGCCCAGAGGTTGGAGATCACAGCTCTAAGGTACTTGGATTAGTAAGATCAAAATAGAAGATAGTATATTTGGACTCAAGGACTTTCCCAGATATCCATTTGAATAAAATTAAGGAAATAAGTGGCTGCATATGTCATCGAATGCATAGGTATTAATGACCTGGTCATAGAAATTCTCTAATGAATAAACAAGAGGATATGAAAGACCTGGCAGCAGTGAAGTAAATTTGTGATGTGATTCCAAATTTAAACAAATTACAGGGGAAAATGGATAATGATAAAATAATTAGAAGACAGAAACATCTGAACAAATACCCAAATCCCACATCTGTCTTCACTATATTCGGCAATTCCTAAATATCACTGGTGCATTGAAGTTGAAATTAGCAGAGATTTCTAAATATCACTTGAGTGAAAAGTCAGGATTAACTCCTTCCTGTTATTGTAAATGTTCAAAGAGACACAGAAGGAATTAGCCAGATGCATTTCTTCATGACAGTGGAGGTTATACAGTCAGCTAAAGCTCTCTTTGAACATGTACTTCATTAAAAATTTGCACAGACTAGATTTTAGGCTAAAAATTTAATGCTCAAAATAGTAGACTAGCCTCAGTATTGTTGTGTATCTCTTCTACAGTGTGTCGATGAAAAAAAACACCATACACCTTAGCATTTTACAGCTGTATTCAAGAAAAAATGTAAAATTAGCAAAAAAAATCCTGTAGTTGCAAAAATCTTTGTGAAGTTCAGAGTTGACCTGCCTAGCTAATGTATTTCAAATACACAAATTTTACAGTAATTGGAACTATGCTTGCCACTGGCTGAGTGGAGAAATTTTTCCATGAAAATAAATCTCCTCACCCTAACACACCCCAGAGAAACCTGAATATGTCTGTCCTTTAGGGAACAATTTAACTCTTAGAATAATTATTTAAGGAAAGTTTGCCAGTTTCCTTGCAAAATTTGTTCAGACTCACTAAAGGGAGGGAAGGGCATGCCTTTAACCCGCATTTGGGTGAAGCAAAGACATAAAG
>CAUYSK010057121.1:0-61018 GCA_963575035.1 Avahi laniger | reverse complement strand
CTGAGGCTTGATCAGAACTTTGTCTTGCCTCCATTTTGTGTGTTTCTTGTCCCGTCTTTCCCCCTCTCTCTCCTTTTTCTCTTCACCGGCAGGTAGTCCTCCCCTTACCCCCACGCTGTATGTCCCGCGGGACGGGACACTCACTGACCGCACTGAGGAGTCTAAAGACCAGACTCCAGGCCATTTTTAAATATGCCCACACGTTCTTTCATTTTTGTTGTTTTTTTATTTTGTTAACGCAAAGGCTCTTTATTTGGCAAATCAGTGATAAGTGATTTAACAGGCAGCAAACGGATTGGCGGTCCCATGTATTTGCTCAGACGCTGTCTTTCTCGGTTTAAGTTGTGTAAGGAAACGTGTGTCACACGCCTGGTGGCTGCGCAGGGAAGACGTGACACTCGTCACCTCGGAAGAACGGAGGCAGCCTGAGCCGTTCCCATCTCCCTCCCCGTCTTTCAAGAAAATGGGGAGGCAAATTGCTTAAACTGAGTGTGGGCTCTGAAGAGACATGAAACAAAGCCCGGCTTTTGGAGACTCCAAAACCCGTCTCCAGCCACAGGTTTCTTGCATCATGGCCAACGGCGCAGTGTCCGTGGCCACCCGTGGAATCGGGATTCAACTCCACATAGCCCCAGGGTATCCTTGGGGGCCACTGTCCTCTCTGGGCATCCACTTCCCCCTGCAAGGTAACAATCGCACCAGGATCCACCACAGGGGCCGGAGCTCTCGTGAGAAAACCACACCAGCACAACCAGTTTAGATACGCAGCTGAGATACCTGCGCAGTAAATTCCACTGTGGTAAGTAATTGTGGCGCACGTTTTCCACGCAACCAAGGTTTCCACGCCAGCACAATGCTTGCTGTTCACATGACTTCATTCAAAGCACTGCCGAGCGCAGACAGCAAAGCCAGCCTGGACCACGGGGCTTCACACGGCACATGGGACACATGGCCTCCGAGCAGCTGTCTCTCCCCTCTCGGGTGGCGGCCCCTCTGCCTAACAGCAATGGCGCGACACAGAAACCGAGGCCCCGCCCGAGTGAGGCAGCAAAGCTGCAATTTACTGCTCCCAAGAATCAATATTCGAGAGCTGGCAGGGAAATCTTCCTGTGCCAAGGGAGTCAGGTCCTCATCAAGGGGCTGCTTCTCTCCCAGCCCTGCAAGGATGGGTCCAGTTTTCAGATCCTCATTTAAATTAATTAGCGGCTGAGTGAGCCGCTACATTTTAGCACCTTGGCAGTAAAACCTACCAGCCCTTCAGGACAAAGCTTCCTCACACAAAAATAAACAGAGGTCACTTTGTCCCCAGTGCACCCTGGGGGCTGGTGCATGAGCAGATACTGGCTTCTGTTCCCCCCAACCTTAGCCTCCGCGCCCATCGTGGGTCTGTGTGCTAGGTGTGGGGGCCAAGTGGCGTTTAGACGCCCCTTCAATCTCTGAGACGGAACATGGCAGACTTGATGGACTGCGAGACCCGCGGTCTCTCTCCTCCCTCAAGGTCACCGGAACAAACCCCCCTCGAGAGCACCACACCCCTGGCCCCGAGCCCTGCCTGCTGTCAGCTAGAATTACGGGACTTGAGACAGTCGCTTAATTTAATTGGAATGCTAATAAATTCATATTTTCCCAGAGATTACGTTTTGTAAATCACAGGGGCGAACGCTGCGGTCTGACCTCAGTTTCCAGAATGTGCTGGCCTCTCCCTCGGCTTCATGTCCAGCCCTGAGCTGCCCCCTGCGGTCACCTGCCCGTCATTGACCCCACTGCAGAGCAGGCTGGGGCAACAGCCCCCACGGGGGAGCCCCTGCATCCCCAGCAAACGCTCCAGGAGCTGGCATCACTGGAGAGAGAAGCACACAGACTGGGACCCTGGGGCGGAGCAGCCCGGGGGTCAGGGATGGTGCCAGCTATCGAGGAATGCCGGACCGCTGCTTGCAGGAAACGCACACGTCCACACATGCCATTCACATGGGCCGAAGGAGGAACATGCCGCGATGCAGATGGGTGTTTTGGCAGGGAAAATGCAGGGAAGTGAACTGGTGATGGGGTTAAAAGGAGAGGATGCTAGTTAAAGCATTTAAGGTCCTACGAGCAACACGCAGATACTGTAGCAAAAGCTGTTCCTTAAAAACTCAGCGCCGAATCACTCAGGCAACACCTGCCCACTTGGTCACATCTGCAAAATAACAAACAGAAACAGGGCCCGACGTCTGTCCATCCACCCAGCGCCAGGGCTTCCCCGTGGCTGTCGGAGGGCCACGGCCCGACCCCGTCCACTGGGGCTCATCTGAACGGCCAGAGGATGCCAACTGGGGCAATGGCCTGGCTGGTTTCTGAAGGTCGTGTTAACCCCTCACACGGAAATAACAAAAAAGATGCAACCATGTTGCAGAGGAGGATAAACAAGACCCAACCACGGAGGTCACCCCACCTCCACCACCAAAAACGTCCTCTTGGCTGGCCTGGATCTGCGTCCAGCAGAGCAAAGGAGCCAGGACCCGCCCACTCGCGGCCCCAGGCCCCAGGCCTGGTCCTTCAGCTGGGGCTGTAATTCCAGGGACAGCACCTTTTCTTCCCCACCTTTCCAACCCCTGGGGGCCACACAGTCTAGTTTCTTGTGGGCTCTGGGTCTGAGAACCTGCAATGGTCTCCACATCTGACCCTGAGAACACGCGTGTCTGAGGAGGTAACAAGCAGTTTGGATCCGCACTCCCCCGGCAGACGGGGAACGCGGTTAACCCCCAGAGGACAGGCGACCGTGAGGATGGGATTCCCGCCAGACTCTAAAGGTCAGGGATGAGCTGTGGGCTGCGACTCTGAAGCAGAATTCCAGTGAAAGAGCAGATGCCCTGCCGCTGGGCTGAACCAGGAGTTCACGTGAACAGGGGAGGGAAGCATATCTTAAAAGGAAAGGACATGTGTGTGGGAGAGGGCCTGGGAATGCCACAGCCCAGTCCCTGGGACAGGCCCCAGCATCCCCCTCGGGCTCTCGCCTGTGGTCCGCATGGCCCAGTCCTGGTCTGATGCCTGACCCAGGGAACAGGGTGGGGTCCCAGACTCGGCTTCCCGAGGGACAGACACACGTCCTCTCTCTGCCCCTGCACCACCACCCACCATGCAGCGGCCTGTGATTCACTGTGGGGTGAAGCAAAGGCTCTTGCAGTGGCCGTCCAGTGCTCATGGGAGGGACCCAGCAGATTCTGCAGACAGCACAGCTCTATTCTGCGAGAATCACCTGAGAATAAACCTGTCCGTACGTCTGTATGGATGCCTGCCATGCTGCCTGAAGCATATGACTCAGCAAAGTGCAGGGCGAGCACAAACAGTCCTGGGGTGGCCCCATTCAAGGTCGCTCTTGGAGGGGAAGAGGCTGTCTCCAATGTCGCCGCAGGAGCCACCCCAAAACTCTCACCGGGAGGAGCCCAGAGGAAGCGCGTGATGAAAATACCCTCGCTGGTCTCAGCAGAAATCAGCTTGACTCAGCTCAAAATGCACATGCTGTGTTCAGCTAAACTGTGGAAAACTAGGAAGAACAGAGGGGCCAGATCACATGACATCCCAGGAACATGGGGAGGGAGGAAATTGTGGGCGCCGTGAGAGTAGATCTATTTCTTCATATGGCTTGAAATGTGGTACAGGAATATTACCAGGGTCACGTTGTGTTCTCACATAGACATGTCAATAAGACTTTAGGACTTAAAAATCATTCAAATGCCTCTTCAAGACTTACTAAAACTGAACAAAAAGCTCAGAGGCTCGCACTCACGAGAGCATCTTTGGTCGCAGCAGTGAGGGTCGTTGTTGGTCCTGAGCTCCACATACGAATGACCCCGTTGTCTGGTCCTGTCCTTCAGACACTGCCCACTCCCCAGTCCCAAAGGGACAGGGGCCCCTGTGGAAGGACGCCTCGGTCCAGGGTTTCCTAATTCTAAAGGAATGTCGGCCGGCTCTGCCTACTGCAAGATCACACTCGGAAAGAGTGACTACAGACATGATTTTTCTTGCTAATGAACAAAAGATACTTCTAACATTTCCTAGAGAGAAAAAAAAAATCCAAAATGGAACCTGAAAATTGAATCTCTCCAATGGGTTGGGAAGAGTAACTGATCTCTTGCACATCACACTCCAGAAATAGCATCAGATAGTTGGAGAGAAGCAATTCCCTTTGAGCAGCCTCGTCTCGACTTCCTCCAGCCAGTGAAGCTGCTCCTGTTCTGCCGCAGACCACGGGGGGCCCTGGCCTCGTCTCTGTCCCTGCCTCGCTGTGGTGGCCCCGGGATGACAGGGGATGTCTGGTGATGTGTGGGGATCGAGGATTTCATAGGGCTTGGGTGGTAGCTCGAGCCAGTATGGGAGGTGAGGAGATGTCAGCACAGTCCGTGGGCCTCCTCAGAAACGAAATGTCAGGGAGGGGAAAGTGTTCTCACCTGGACCAGGGTCCGGCTGGATGCCATCAAAGTCACAGCTGAAACCCACGTCCTTGTCAAAGCGTTCCAGCCACCACCTCTGGGGGTTAAAGAACAACACGGAAGGTGGTTCTCGTGGGGACCAGATGATCTCATGTTTGATGAGTTCACAGCCCAGTGGGGAAACATGCCACGTGGTGATGGCTACGATGTGAGGTGACAGAGCACACCTGCCATGAGACAGTCCTGGAACATGACAGGGAAGGAGAGCCAGCCACGCCTCCAAGTAAGCCCTTCTGCCCGGCCTCCTGACACTGACAGGATATGTGACTGCTCACAGAGGTTATCAGAAGACTGAAATTTCGCGACGACAAAGTCTCGAGTCATTTTCACAATAGCCGACCCAAAGGCCTCTCTGAGGCGCTGATTTTCAAGCTGCAGTGAGCGACTTTGTGGATGGCTCAATCTCATGCTCTGTGGCCAGATGTTTTTAGAAGAGTAGAATCGAGGAGAAACATGAGACAGTATCCCGAGTAGTGAAGGTGACTCTTGCTCTGTGACACATCTTCTCTGTGTGTAACACCTGGATGTGATTGTGTGTGGTTGTGTTCTCAGTCCCCAGGCAGAATGTGTTTCTTTTAGTGGGCTGCACACAAGAAAGTTTAAAACCTATTAGTCTAGGAGAATGGTCCTTAGATTTTGTAGAACAAGACATGTTTAAGAGTCTGATAATCGCTTCTTGGCCTTTTGGTTAAGATCAAGTGAAGAATCTGATAAAATTTAAGGACCCTCTGCTTGGAGAGGAAATTGCATACTTGTTGGTGGATTGCTAGAGGAAGAGGCTCACCGACAGGCGTCATGGAAGAGGCCACAGGTGATCTCACGCAGCTCGGCAACCGCCCCCCCCCCCGAGACTCCAAAATCAGCACCTGGAATGCCGCTGCAGGGGACCAGAGGAGGCCAATCCTCCTGCCATGTTCCCACGATGTCAACCCCAATGGAGCACTCAGGCCCCATGTCCAGAACTGAGCGCTTCACTGCAGTTGCTCATCTGACCCACACGGTTACTCTAAAACAGGGTGTTCCCACCCCCGCGTTACAGCGGAGGCACCTTTGGCTGAGGTGCACGTCACAGTCAGGGTGACAGACCAACAGGACCCAGGGCCGCCTCTCTGGCTCGTGTGTGGAGTTCCACGGGACAGCAGACATCACGGAGTCCCCTCTCATCACAGATGCGCGAGGGACGAGTGAGTGTGCCGCGGGGAGGGCTGGGGGCACAGTTTCCCGAGACAGACTGGCCACCGGCCAAGGAGGCGGGAGGAGGCCTGGGGGGCAGTGGCGACACTGCCAAGGGACGCGAGGGGTCAAAGACAGGTGGGACAGGGCACCAGGGTCGCAGCCAGTGGGAGAGGCTGGCCGCTTTGCGGTGGGGATGTGGGTGGAGACCCTTCGTCACAGAAGTGGGCACCACAGCAGGACGGTACTGAAGATTAGTGGCTTTCACTCTGTTCCGCTAAACTACTTATTCACTCACTTGGGGGTTTTGTCGAACGTCAAATATTTAAGGGTGAACAGAGTTAGATTCTAATATGTGCCTCTGTCTGTGACCAGTCCACGGGTTCAGTCATATCTGAGCTATTCTGCAAAAGTGGTAAGAAGGGAATATGTGGCGAAATGTGATATTAAAAATATTCATCAACTGCCACATCGCAGCACCGACCCTGCAGGAAGAATTCCAGCTCCCACGGGGCAGACGCTGTCACAGGGAGCCAGTGAGGCTGTCTCTGTGAGAAGGGCTGAGTGACGCACTGAGAGCCAAGGGCACACTGGACTGACCTCTGTCCCCGGGACAGCAGCTTGGACACCAGAGAGGCCGCGGGCATGTCCGTTAGGCAGGCGTAATCCTGTCCCCGAGGACCCAGCTGTGACTGAGTTTTATGGGACCCCCACTGTGTGCAACTTGGGGAGAAATACTTGTGGATTGTCCATTATTTAGCAGGGTCATAAGTGGATTTTTACAGTTGGTTTCTCTTAAACCACGGAAGCACTTCAGAGAGGGCTGCAACTGAGTTAATTTTATTTAGGGCAACAAACGATCGTTTTTGGTACCACAGAGAATTCCTGGGTACATGCAACAGAGGTGCTTCTGACATTAGAAAAATCTTGGGGCGACAGCAGGGCCTGAACATATTTGAAAATATTCCTTGGGAGATTCCAGCTGCCAGAGAACGTCTAGTAAAAGCAAGTCAGAGATCTTTGGAGGAACATAAATTTTGACAACAGAAGAACAGGTAAAATCCTCGACAACAAGCACTTCTCTCCCGGCTGCTCTCTGTTTCTGAAAAATAATCCCCTGAACTGAAAATGATGAAGAAAAATCTCAAAGTGTTTGCTGTCAGTGGGTGGCCCAGGCCCAGGGTCTCCCAGGGAGACAGCGGCGCACACAGGCTTGTGGCAGGAACAGAGTAAGCACCCTCTGCTCCTGGACAGATCCGCAAAGTGTCTCCATGGAGCTGGGAGGGTGTGGTCTGTCCACGAGCTGCTGCCTGACCCCAAGGAGGCGCCAGCGCCCGTGAGAGGACTCGGTGCCGGGTCCGCATATCCTGCCTGCCCTGGGATGTTCCTTCACAGAACAGGCGAGGACACGTGTCCTGGCTGAACTGTGCCCCCAGGAAGACGTATTGACGTCCGCACCCCTGAAGTCTGTGAACTGACCTCTGTCTCTGCCAAGGTCCCGGGTGAAGCCCAGATACCGTGATGACTGGTGTCCTTAAAAGGAGAGAGATGGGGACAGACACGGGGGAAGCTGCCTGAAGACAGAGGCAGAGACGGGCAAAGCGTCGGGACGAGGATCGCCAAGGGTTGCAGGGCGGCAGCCACCAGATGGCCGACGGAAGCCCGAAGCGGAAGAGGATTCTCAGCGCCTCAGGGTGAGCACAGCCCACAGCCCGGCAGCCCCAAAACCGCAAGAGGCCTTGTCTCTGCTGTCTGAGCCACCCGGTCTGTGGAGTCCCAGGAAGCAGACACAGCAAAGGCCCAGCGTGGTGCCTCCTGGGCTTCCCGCCAGGACAGAGGCAGCACTGGGCTCCTCAGCGGGTGGAACTGGGAGCCCGAGGGTGGGCGTCTGTGTCCTCTGGACAAGAATGGTTCTTGGACCCTGCTGAGACTCCTGCAGGGCACGGCGCCAGCTGTGTTCACTGCTGTTCTGACCCTGGTCTGCACCCCGGGTGAACGACATCGGGACGTGGCTCTGTGGAGGGGTCGAGACACAGGCCCTGGTCCCGATGTTCATCCCCCGGACTTAAGCCAGGGACGTGGGGACACGGCGCTGTTGAGACTTATGCAGTCATATGTGGTGTCGGCCCTGCTCCTGGCCTGTGACACCCCCGGCCCGTGTCACAACGTCGGTGCTTTGGGTCTCAACATCTTATTCCCTTCCCGACCCCTTGCCCCCTCCAGCCACCTGCTCCTGCTTCTCCCCAAGGCAGGAATCTTCCTGCCTTCCTGCGTGGCCCTGGCCGTAAAGACATTCCCCGACCTAACACGTCTGACTGTGGTCACAAGACCTCCCTTCCCGAGGGTCCGGCCCGTGCCCGGGAGGAGGGAGCTACACAGAGAGGCCTGGAAGACTCTGAGCAGAGGAGCCAGGCAGGGCTTCCTGCTCCGTCTAGTAATGTCAGATCACACCCTTTTGTCCCTTCTCATCTCTGTGTAGTTGTCAATCATGTCTGTCCAACACCGTCTCCGTAAAAGGCCCAAGAGGAGGGGTTTGGGAGCTTCTGGAGAGCCGGACATATGGGGACATGGGGGCCCTGTGTCCTTCCCCACACCTCACCTGTGCACCCCACATCCGCATCCTTTCTGGTATCCTTTATACAAACCACGGAGCATAAGTGCTTCCCTGAGCTCTGGGAGTCCCAGGCTCCGCAGATCGGACACGGTTCCCCATCCTGGGACCCTGCTCTCCAGCCCCCTCACTCTCCCAGGCCACTCTTGCTGCCGGCCCCAGACCCGAAGTCTAAGCTACAACAGATCCGCCGAGCAGGAGGCCATTGAGTCATTCACATCCACCTGCTGCAGCCTCGACCCTGGGAGAGCGGCAGATTCTCCCAACGCGGACTCCCTCCTCCCCTACATCACCCAGACCAGCCACTGCACCAACCTCGCTTCTCGGACAGAAAACCTAGACCAGATTTTCCAAACTCAGCTCTTTCCAAACTTTGCCCATCATTCATGTCCTAGAGAGAGTGTGTTTCCTGAATCTCTTTCAACACAGGCCTGTCCTGTGTTGTGTGTATTTTTCCCTGTTTAGCGACTCTCAGAATCCTCCTGTCCATACCAGGAAGCAAAGGCCTTTACTGACTTCATTCCGCTAAACGCGAGCTCCCAAGGTACTGACCTCGGTCAGCGCTTTTTGCTCTCCATTAAGAAAACGATAGAATTCAAAATGCCAGACAAGACGAGGCACTGAGTGAAACTGACAGATCTGTCAGAGCCACAGCCCTGCTCATACTTTACGTGAACAGGTAATTAATCAATTTTACAGAGAATGCATGCTTGGTATTGCAGTTAATTTGAGAAAGAAACGAGCCCGGGCCCATTTAAAGTTTCCTTGACAGTGACAAACAGGCATCACAGAAGATATTCAAGGATTCCTCAGTTGCAATACTGGTTATGGATAATGAATATCATGACAAGTGACAGTCCTTAGTGCTCAGAGCAGGCTGCAGTGACTATGGCGGGACAGTGGCTGCAGGGACACCCTCAGGTATGCGGATCTAAGCTACTTGTCCAGTGTGCATGCCGCCCGGGAGGGTGGCAGAAGAGACGCTAAGAGACCACACAGCCCTCCGGGAGCCCAGAGAGCCTCCTCACTGCAGACAGTGCCCTTCCTGCCGCCCTGGGACTCCCCTCACCTGCTGTCTGCATCCCCGGTTCTGAATAAAGTCTCCACGTCCTGCTAAGCCGACACACCCCAGCCACGTCCTGAAGGCCACATGGGAACTTTGCTTTCCCGTGGAAACACACCTGTGGTCTCGAGCCTGTGCACGCAGCCTACAGCCGCACTCAGGTGCGTTCCGCTGGGGGTCAGAGATTGCTTTGAGGTTGGTAAAAAGTCAGAGGTGCATTTACACACCACTTTGCAGAGATTTTTAGGGTTTCATGAACTCTCTGAAGCTCGACCATGATTCACGATGCCGGGTAACAAGTACTGTCTAAATATATTAGGTTGAACCATAGGAAGTTGACATTTTTGAAGGTCAAAAACAGTGAAATATCAGGCAGCTCATGTGATTCAATAAAACAAAAGGCAAGGTATGATACATGTTAGAATAACTTCCACCTGAGACCATAAAATGTAGCCAAAGGTCTAACCTGACTCTGGTGAAAATGCTATTATTCAGAACACTAAACTAACCTAAGTTAGTTACTGAAAATTTAAAACTTTTGTACATTTCCAAACGCACTACAGGAAGGCAATGCAGAAAGTCTCTTCAGGATCAGAGGGCAGATGCAATTTTTTAGGATTGCTCGCTTCTGTGATTTCCCTGTGTCGTAGCGTAAAGCCAGCTCGTGAGCTGTGGAAACAGGCACCCCCTGGCAGCGGGTTAATGGAACAGCGAGGAGCAGCGGCGTGTGTGACTCTCCAGGAGGGCAGGTGAGGAGCGGGTGGGGTCGAAATATCTGGCTTATCTAACGCAGTTAAGTTTTTCATCAGAGGGAAGAGAATTGTGGCAAGTAACATGCAGTAAGGAAAGATCGCCTGTAGGAAAGATGCCATTTCTAGTGAATATCAGCTATCAGTTTATTTTGAAATGAGGCTGGTTTGAACCCTGTTTGCAAAGAACCATTCGTCTTATCAGAATTTGAGTTTTGGTTCAGTGCCCATCAGCTTGTCCTGTTAGTATTCAATGTGGATCTCTGAGCTACTAATTAAGGACACAAACCCACATTTCTAGGAGTCAGAGTATAGACTAAGAGGCAGGAATACATTTCTCATTAAACCTTTTCTCGTGGTAGGTACAGCCTCCGTGAAAGCTCAGGGTGCCATGTTAGGACAGGAACAAGGAAGACGTCGAACTAGAACCCTCTCGTTTTCTCTCTGCAGCTACTTGCATGGGTGCGAGTCAGTGAACTCATTTATGAATTGTGACTATCACTTGGGAGCAACCCCTTGGACTTAGATATTGTTGAAAATGGTAAATAAGCAAAACAAATGAAATGGGATGAAAAGGAATACACAAAATGCCTAATCTAACATATTCCATCTGCTTGAATACAGCAGACCTTTAAAAATTTTGCAATTCCAATAAAATAGGAGTCTTTTATCAAATCTCCAGGCGGTTGGAGAGAACAAAGTTGACCACATTTAAATAAAGCCCCAAGGTCTGCGGGGCCCAGAGCAGCAGGAACCACTGCACTCGGGAGGCTAATTGCTGGTCTGCACCTCCACGCTCATTACCACGCTGTGCCGCAGTGTCGCAGGCTGCCAGGCTGAGAGCAGCCCCGCTTCTCAGCACCACCCGGGGCTTCTTTTCAAAAACGATTTTGCTAATGCACAACCTGCTAAAGTTCAACTCCAGAGACACTCGATATTTGGCAATTACTGAGTCATAAAGCATTCCATGCAACTCACCAACAATCTGTCTCATTTTTGCTTTTTTAATGATGCAGTTTGTGTTTCTTTGGTGGCACTTTTTTATTAATTAAAAGGCTTCGTTTGCTGCAAAAAGGGGATGTGTCTGACAACGACTTTTAAAAGCCAGTTTTCACTACTCAGTTGGCCACGGCTGAGGCCACATCACAGCCATCCCGAAGGCCCCTGTTTGCGAGCAGCAGACACCAGCGTCAACGTGGAACGGTTGTGGGCGTGCCTGGAGCACACTTTGATGTGACACCCACGCGACGCTATCACTGAGTGAGACGGACAGGATTCCAGTCACATTTATAGGCCACAGCGAACGTGGGCAGCGCTGGCAGCAGGAAGAAGCGTGAGTACGGAAACGCCCCGCGCAGCCTGCACCCTGCTGCAATCACACACCGTAGCCTCTGGGAAGGCCGAGCACGGTGCACTCGAAAGCTTTCTGTTTGCAAAAGGCCGCAGCGCCCACAGCTTTCTTAGGAAAGACGATGTTCCAAAAGCCATCAAGAGGCCACTTCTGAATTAAATGCAAAATGGTGGTAGAAATTTTATTCTTCTAAAACTGCCAGAAAAAACCTACAAGTCACTTAACAGCAGATTTCTCAGAATAAAATCCAAGAGTATCTGCTAGGTGAATATTCAACACCGTGAGTCAGGGTTTTTTAAAAATGGGATGACCTGTAACCAGTCTGAATAGGATCTGGAAGCCTCTGTCCAACCTTCCTGCCACACCTACCGACCTCGGCCGGGCTGAGGCTGAGAGCACAGGACAGACAGACACCGCCCTCGTGCTCTGTGCTCTCCCGGGCCCCACACCTCCGGGGACAGGAGTTTTCTCAGAGGAGATAAAGCAGTGTCCCAACCCTGCCACGGCCCCGGGACAAAGAGAACGCACAGGAGCAACACGATCCAACTCTGGCCAGGATCGGGAATTGACTAATCCAAGAAGAAACAGGTTTATGTACCTCTGGGGTGGGATCTGCCACGTAAGGCCCTGGGCGGGGAAGCAGGGCATGTGCCAAAGTGGAAGGTCATTCTGCCCCCGCAGAGCCCGTGAGAAGGGGTGAAATGCAGCGGCAGCTCTCTGACTGTCTGTCGAGAAGGGCCTGTTTCCTCCTCTCACTGCTAAGCCAGGCACAGAGAAGGACCAGGACAAGCCATGTGGGTTCATTCTGCCCATACTCTCGTTCTTTTTCTCAGTTCTGTGCCCCAGATCGAGGGTCCTGACAGACCAGGCCAGCCGGGCCTCAGCGGCCCTGGACCACCGCCCACGTCCAGAGGGGCAGCCGAGGCCACCAGCCCAGCGGTGGTCTGAGAGGTGGATCCAATGTCCCTTTTTCCTACTCTGCCTCTTCCACGACAAGGAGGCTCTTCATAGCCTGGAGCCATAAAAAGGATCCCATCGACTCTCAGGCTGAGCACACTTAGAAAGCGAAGTCAAAGTCAGGCGTCGAGTATTTGGAAATGTTTTATTGGTTTCTTTTTCAGCCCTTGGAATGGTTTATGTGAGATAAACCTCCGTTTCCCTTGAAACAAACACTTACCTTGGCAACTCTCAACCCACCCACAATAAAGCAAGGCTTCCCGCTGTTCCCTCCCGCGGGGGTTCTGGTCCACGTGGGGACTAGCATGGCTCTTCCGGTGAGATCTCCCCTGCCTGTGAGCAGTCAGCAGCCGTCCACGCTCAGTCGGACTGCGGCAAGTCCCTTCCCCAGACACATTGAGGAAGGGCAAGTTTCACTGCAGCAGAAATAGAAGGAGAATCAGAATTCCACAGAGGAGCAAAACCTCACTTGCATCCGGATTGCCGCAGATGCTGCCCTGCCGTCTGGCAGGTCGGTGGCAGGCCTGAGGGACAGGGCAGGGACCGGCCCCCGTCACACACGACAGTGCAGACACACACACGTGTCACCACTGGGTTGTAAAGAGCGCCTGTCCCCTCCCAGCCAGTGAATGTTCCTGAAATCTAGTTCATGAAGCTTCCATGGTTTTGTCATTCCTCAAAATTCAACTTTTGAGCCCATCATTCGACAGCGGCAACTCCCAGTTCTGCCTTTGGGATGAACGTTATCGCCTGGCGTGGCTCCTCCGACCGACGTCGCCACACCACGGGCTGCGTCTGCTTTTTTATCTGTGCACGTGTCCAAGTTCCAAGACATGCAAAGACTCCAGAGACAAAAGTGCCTCTTCTGAACATCCAGTTGCCATGGAGACGGAAATCAAAGCGAACTGTCTAATGAGAGGGTTTTTTCACAATTCTTGCCTGACGCGGCTCCGTTGGGGAGCAGGTTGAAATGCTTGGTGGTTATTATTCCAAACACATTTTGCTAAGTGCAATCGCGTATTCTAATGGGAATAGCTGACGACGGCTGGTTTTCAGCGTGGCGCCCTCGTGGCCCCCCCAGCACGCTCCGGCCATACAGCAAGGCAGTGGCCCCGGCTCCTCTGCCACCTCTCAGGCCTAGCCGGGGCGTGAGTCTGGGTCCGCGGTGTTGTCACGGGCACAGATCAAATTACACTTGTTTCTCGCAGGGGACCCCAAGAGATGTTTTGTAAGATGTCACCAAATGCAGTTTGCAAAGGAGTGCGCTCAAGAATAATCCACTTAATTTCTGGGTGCTGGATGCAGAATACATAATGACTTTCAAAGCAACTGCACACACACACTGGCATGCACTCCATTTTGTCACTTATGTATGGGAGGATTAGAGTGGCCCTGACCATAACCCGGGTGGAAAAGCAAATTCCATCGTGGTCTGTGCTGCTCTCTGAGATATGTGCGGGAAACGCGCAAAGACTGTCTTTTACACTCAGGGATGACTGTGACGGAGGCACAGGTTTTCTCGCACGCGGCCTGTCTGTGCACGCTCTCCTCTGGCTTCCTCTCCGCCTCCTCCGCCTGAAATGCTGGGCAGCCCCCCTTCCCACCAAGTCACACGCTGGGACCCCGCAGTCCCTGAGCTCCCCGACCTGCTGCCTGGAAGTCCTCACTTCACCTCCCACCCCAGGACACTGTCCAGGCTGGATTTACATTTTCTCTTTGGTCACTTGTGTCCTTTGTGGTCTGTATATACTTCTGACACATCCTAAATGTCATTCGACGTGTCTCTTCTTTCTGAATCGTGCATGTCGTGTGTCTCATTCATGTTTGCAGCACGTGTCTGAGAGCAGTGCCTGACGGATGCCAGATCCCTGAGGTCTGAGGCGTGCGTAGCGCACGTGCTCCTGGACAAGACGTCCACCACCCGCTTTTACGGAAACAGGTTCCCAGACCTTCCTGGGCCCCGTCCACAGAGAATGTGGCCGGCGGGATGGGGTAGGGCACGGATCTGCGTTTCTGAGACACTCATGGGTGTCCCAGAGGCCGCATTTGAGAACCAATGTTGGAAGCCAGGCTGACCAGCCATGTGGGGACAGCGGCCCCACGGCCCAGTGTGGGGTATGCACGGAGCCTTTGCAGGGAAAGTCCTGTACCCGCGTCCTGGCCCTTCTATTTCCCTCCAGAATCCTCCATCTCTGCTCCTGTTTCCCATCCCGCCCTCATGGGGATTCAAGAGTGGCCGCCTGGCCTCTCCCCTCCACAGACGCCCATGTCCTGTCCACTTGGGAGCGTCCGGCTGCCGTGTGGCCGAGAGTGACACTGGTTTCATGTCTGCTGGTGTTGAAAGCACAATTTGTTCTCACGGTCTCTTCCCCTTTGGGGCTGATGGCTCCACTAGTCGCCTGGCGGCCTCTGCCCAGTGCCATGCTCTGTTCTGCTCTTGTGGGTGGCCTCTGTCCCAAGGATGCAGCTGCGTGGGGCACGTGGCCCCTGGCCTTGTCACAGAACATTCTGGCACAGGGGATGCTTTTCCAATTGAGATGGGGCTTCCTGACTGGACAGCTGACCAGTGTGACTCTGGTGCCAGCGGCACTTGGTGGATGGGGCAGTGCTGGTGACGTTGGGGGTGGCGCGGCACAGCCAGACGCTGGCATGGCCCGTGGGGAGGGGCTGGACTGCAGTCAGCTCCGGCCTCAGGGATTTCGCTGACTCCAGGTTCTCCATTTTAATCGTATTAAACACATTCCTCAGCCCAGCCACGCCTCGGTGTCCTTCTCCGTGAACTGACGGTGCGAACACGTGACTCGGGGACTTGCTGTGAGGTTGAAGTTGAGGGCGGCAGGGAAATCCCGCAGAGAGCCGTCCGACGTCATGAGCTCGACGCTGGCCTGGCCAAGCCAAGGCTGCTCCCACAAGCGCAGAAGACCAACGTGAAAACAAAGCCCCTAAACCACAGCCCAGCGCTCTGGGATTGGTAGAAACCGGGCCTTTCATTCCCAGTGCACAATTGTAGGTGTGAAGAGTTTCCAATAGAGAAGGGAATCATACAAATATAAACCAGTACATTAATTTAAAAATCACGCAGAAATGTCTCATTAAGCAAGTTTAAAGGACTGTTCATTACAGTGTTTCTTTGAAAGTAAATATTGTTTTTCTGTACTTTACCAGTTCTCTCTCTCTCTCTCTCTCCGACATACTTACCCAAATAGCACTTTTCTGTCTCTCAGGCTTGGACAAGTGAGCAAAAAGAGATGCAAACAATTGAGAAGGAAAAATTTCTCTGCTATTCAGCCACAGTGACAGCTGGCACCTCACACGACTTCACTTCGTAGCATGTCCCTTGTCCCAGAACACTTGGCACATCTATTATTTAGAACTGTCCCGTCAAACAGTCATGGCGAAGGGAACTCGGGGGCAAAGGGCAGCGTGGAAGGGACAGGCCCTGAGAAGACAGACAGGACGGGCCCCGGGTGGGCAGCAACAGCCCTTCCGCGCGGAGGTTCCCTCAGCTCGGCCGCACCTGCAGCGGGGCCGCCTGCCTGGTCTGCATGGCCACCGCCGGCAGACGGCTCCTGTCTTGCAGCTCTCAGCTCGCCTGGCCTTCTGCCGCTGCACAGCTGGACCTGTCGCCTTTCAAAGGGCGGTTCAGGGACCAGCAGCGGCTGCACCACCTGGGAGCCTATGAGAAAGGCAGAGTCCTAGGCCCCGTGGTTCAGGAAGGAATCTGCACGTCCTCAGGTGACTGTGGGCGCCCGAAACCAGGAGCTCAGCTCTGGGCACGTCTGACCTCCCAGACCCACGTGTGTGTGTCCTTGGCTGCCTGTCCAGCCCGCCCTTCCTGAATGTGGAGCACTACACGTGGCTTGTCAGCCGCCAGTGGCCCTAGAAGTCCAGCTCTGTGTCAACTCTGAAGACTTCTTTGGCCCACCCAGTCTGAACTCGCGGTGCCTGCCCACACGTCTGCGCTCTTTGCCGTGCATTCCACCGTCAGGGCCTGACCCATCTCAGACCAACCAGCCTGGACTCACAGGGGTGAGGACAGAACTGGGTACATTCAGAAACCTCCCTAGAGATGCTCTCTGGTCAGGTGACCGTATCTGTTACTTTCCCAGTCAGGGGAAGGTGCGAGAGAGTTGAGAGAATCCCTAGGTCTGTGGGCAGGTGCCAGGCATCCCAGCTGGGCCCTGGGAGAGCAGGTGGTGCCGGAACCTTCTCTGCACCCGCGTCCTCACAGTGTCCTTGGGGTTTCCTCAGGGTGTCACCATGCTCAGAAGACGTGTCAACTTCTGAAACAGAGCGAGTGCCCTCAGGACACAGACCCTGGGGGTCTCTGAATGCCCAGCACCTACCCAACGCGTGACGATTATTCCACACTGGAGACACATTTGAAAGCAGCGAGGGGAGAGGCAGGGCAAGACCCAGAAACCAGAATTGCCGCTTTCTCCAAATCTTTCCACGGCAGTATCAGGGCTATCGACACAACACATGGATTCTCCTAGGCAGTGGTGAGAACAGAACTCAGAACAGAAGCGTCGGGGCTACATGGAAAAGCACATTTTAAAAGAACAGCAAAGAACTAGCGACGTCTTCAGGAGGGTTGCCCCGAAGCGTGAGCTCTATCTAATCACATCCTTCTCTGGGCTGCAGCGTTTATCTGGGGACATAAGAGCCGACTGGCTGGAGGGGGCTACGCAGTGACCTCAGAGTCCCCGGGAGTAAGCGTGCGAGGAAGGGGAGGCTGCAGTTGGTGAAGCCGCAATCACATTACGAGAGGATTAGCCTGCAAAGTGGGCGGAACAGACCCTAAAAGAGGGTGACAGAGGACAGGACGTGTTGGAGGGAAGGTTCCAGGGCCCACGGCAGAGCATTTCCAACACGGTCCTCGGGGGTCTCTCTCTCTTTAAAAATTCTATAAGAAACGGAAAGTCTCACTGTAAGAATGATGTCCAATAAAAGGGTTATATTTTAATATATTTTCATGTTCATTTATGTTGTCTAAGTTTTACTGTAATGATTATGAATAACTTTTGCAACATAAAAAACTTAAAGTTATTTTTGAACTAGACACTGCAGCTTCCCACATATTTATAGTATTAAAATGATAAATATAATTTATGGTTGTCTGGCAAAGAGAAATGTGCCAAACAATAAATGAATGATAAGGTACATTTTAAAATCACAACTGGAAAAACTTCCACAAACAGATAAGTTCTGCTTGTTTTCAAAACCCTTATGGATGGAAAAGACTTAAGTACATCTGTATGCTACAAAGAGGGGATGTGGGATAATTCGAGTCACTGGTACAATCTCAGTGGCTGGACCAGACAACAGTGGGGCGGGTCTGTGGCAGGTCAGCCTTCTCAGGGCTGAGGCTGGTGGGACATGTGTCCTCTCTGCTGCTCCAGAGTTTAAGAAAGTGCCCCCTGGCACATGGACTGTTCCCCGTGGAAACCCACCAGAAAACTAGTGAAATGCACATTTGCAACATACTATTTAATACAAACTTGGGAAACAAATTTCAGTTAGAACAGTTTAGTTCAGCTGGAACTAAACATGAGTTTTACGTTAACTGGAGCCTTAATAAATCTCTGAAATAGAGAACATTTAACAGAAGTAAGGGCTTAAAGACATTTCTATTTAACTAGCATAGACATAAGGAATGTAATTTTATTCAATTTCAAAATACAATGACAAACACTATATACATAATTAAATCTTCCAGAATATATGAAAACTCTGAATGCATTTTAATGAAGAGATTAACACTGAATAAACATTGCACATCAGTTATATTAACACATCTCTTCATTTAAGCATTACTTCCTCAAAATTGCATTTCTTTGAGTCTTTTATTTGGGGATTACATTTCTAATATAGAATTTTCCCTTCAGCAGCTTTTACACCTTTAAGCCATAACCTCTGAATATTTCATTTTTCTGTGAAGACCTTAGCTGTTTGGCTAGAAAATCACAGTGCTGGGAGGGTTTTATGTAGACTTACGTGCTTTTACGTTGTATCAGTTTTTGTAAAAGGTATTTCGGGAGATAGTCCTCCAAACTGAGCATCAAAGTAGCAGTTCAAAGTGTGCAATTAGGTGAGTGGTGATCAACATCCACACTATGAAAGAGGTCTGAGTGCGCCAATGAATTTCTCAGTTACGAGAATGTAAAAAGAACTTATCCATCACTACAGACCAGGCAACACCCGATTTCCAGTCTGTGGGTCCACCTGCCCCGGCCTGCCTTCCACGGACAGTTGGTGTCCTTTCTTGTGTGAACAGATGTAAAGAGATACTCAGGACCACTCACAGCCATGGGGGCTGCAAGCCCAAGGCCACAGTAAGGGAGACAGTCCTCACCGCTGGTCTCTCGGCCAGCACATGTCTATTCAGAAGGACCCACAAGTCTCCTAATTTCTGCCGTTTCCCCCTTTTAGTCTTAAGTGCGTCTCACAGCAAACATGTGCTGTGTAACACACAGCCGACAGTTTCTTCCAGACTCGTTTCCCTCCCACTGGTGAGGAGCTGACAGCGTTTCCTCACGTCCAGGCACGGTGGGCGAGCCCCCTGGGGGTAGCCGTGCCTCTGTGCCGCCTGGCTGGCGTTTACATAGATCTAACACTTATTTTTGAAAGGTAGCTGTAATGTAAAAGTTCAATGTATAAAACATCGAGTCCATTTCTCATGTGAATCCATTTTAAAGTTAAATTCGACAAACCTTAAAACCCAGAATGTAAAAGTATGCTAAAACAGAGAGTGAACTCAAAATAGATAACCCATTTTGAGTCATGATTTGGGACTATGTCTGTGTGTTCTCGTACCGGGGTCTTTTCTCCCCTTGGACAAACTTATATTTTCTTCTTTAAGTATAGAGAAGTGAAATCCCACATTCCCACTTCCTGGAACAACGGGATCTGAGAGGTACTCAGCTAAGTGGTGGAGCCACATTGCACATCTTTAAGTCCTCACTCCACCACTTGCTGGTTGGCGGCTTTGGTGACATTACTAACCTCTCTCTAACGAGTTACACTCTGTAAAGCTCTCGGAGTAGTGACTTGCACAGAGTAGGGGCTCAAATATCAACTATTCTGTCACCTGACTAGAAACTGGATTTGCATCCATTGCCTAAGGATGGACACACAGTGCCAAGCCTCAAATCTCTCCACGCGGAGCCTCCCCCAGCGCCCAGCTCTCTAGCCCGTGTCTCTGGACTCAGACGAAGCCAGACTCTGTGCACACACGGGTCCATCTGGTTCTGCCCGAGGGCCAGCAGAGGGAGGCTGGATTCAGAACCGTTGCTTTGCTGCCATCCTATTTCACACCTCAGCCCTTGCGCACTCCGTCTCTCTGCCTGCAAAGTTCTCACTATTGTCTAGAAATAAAGAGTCGCAAGTGTATTGAAAACGTGTTGGTTTGGGAGTCAGACAGGCCACGTTTGGATCTCGGATCAGCCACGTAACCACCGCGGGACTTTCCTCAGCAAGGGCAGGATGGCGGTGCCCCCGGTGTGTCCCTCCCCGGAATCTCTGCAGCACACACTCCTTGTCCTGCTCCAGCATGGGCCATGGTGGACTGCTGCTCACTGCGCTCATGGGACTGGCCCCCCACCCCAGGGGCGGAGTCTGCACATACAGCTCCTGGTCCCCAGAGGTGCTGGGCCTGGCTCAGCGAGCTACCGTGGAAGACGAAGTTGTGGTGTTTCCAGACCAGCGTGGTCCATCACTTCCTCTGTCCCCTGTACTCCTCTGTCTAAACTGAAGCTGTTATTTCTCTGTATCCAGAAGCTGTTTTAAATGGCTAACCATATTTTAGCAAACTGTTCCTCTTTTCCTGTTTATATTTAACAAGTGTGAAAATGACGTTTCTTCTTACAAAAATAAGTCAGGGAGACCATTAATATTAGGGTGTCAGCACTGGGCTCCATTCAGATCCCAGCTAGAGTCTGCTCAGGAGCCGCGTGTGAACTACAGTTCCCATAGCAACTCGCAGCGTATTTTTAGAGAATGCTGCCGCCTCCCATTCTGAAAATTTCATTGTCATCACCGTCTACGTGCGCAGAAGTGGTTCTCTAAAGACACGTGTATTGTGATAGACCGAATACCACCTTTAAACACAAAAACAAAGTCTCTGTTTAGTGTTGCCCCGTTTTTGCTCCACTGTATAGACTATTTCTCGTTCCCTCCATCATTGCCAGTTTCCCTAAAATATTTTAGATAATTAATTCTTTTTAAAAAGAAAAATCACTTAGTCAAAACCTAATGATGAGTCACCACTGATGTATGTACAGTGGCATTTCTTAACAAAGCACAGCTCTCTGGGTCTTGGTATTGTTAAGTCAGATTAATAATTTCATTCTTTAGAAAAATTTCCTTAGCAATCTACTAAAATGGCCTCCTAATTTAAGCAGGGGATCTGGTGAGATGAGACAAAAACACAAATTGCCATTGGTCTCCTGGTATGAATTCTCAGTAATGGAAAGACTCTTCCTAGTGTGCGTGGAAGGGTTGGGCGGCAGGATCCGAGGCCGAGGAGGAGAGGGAGAAAGACCGCGAAGTCCAACACTCAACACACGATGCCACTGAAAACACCCTCCTGAGCTGCCTCTGCGCCTGCACCGTGCGGGGGAGGGGGCAGCACTGACCGCCAAGGATGGAGCAAGCGTTTTTTTGTTTTCTTTTTTTGAGCCAGAGTTTCGCTCTGTCACCCAGGCGAGTGCGGTGGCATCAGCCTACCTCACAGCAACCTCAAACTCCTGGGCTCAAGGGATCCTCTTGCCTCAGCCTCTGCAGAAGTCCCATGCCTGGGACCACAGGCGTGTGTACCACCACAGGCTAATTTTTTCTATTTTTAGTAGAAACAGGGTCTCGCTCTTGCTCAGGCTGGTCTCCAACTCCTGAGCTCAATCAATCTTCCCACCTCGGCCTCCCAGAGTGCTAGGATTACAGGCATGAGCCACCGCACCAGGCTGGAGCAAGCGTGTTTGAAGCAGAAATACTTAGTCCACAATTTGACAAATCCTCTACACAAAATAAGTATTTTAACTTAGTCCTCTTTTCCCTCTTTTGGCAAGGATATTCATTTTTACTGTAGAAACTGGGTGCATGTTTACAGAAAAATTGATAGAAGTGAAGTAATCTTTCCGCTTGTAGTTAGAAATCACAAGAGGAATTGAGCCACCACTGAAGGCAGGATTCTGCCAATGTGACTAACAGTCCCTGTGATCTAAGGAATTCCATCCAGCAAGTTAGGTCTATTTTAGACCTGCTCAGAAATGTGGTAAGACAGTGCTTCTCTTAAAATATGGTCTTATGAACCAGGCACAGAGGCCCACACCTGCAGTCCTAGCTACTTGGGAGGCTAAGGCAGGAGGATCACTTGAGTCCAAGAGTTTGAGATCAGTCTGGACAAGATAGTGAGACCCCACTTCTCTAAATTAAAAATAGTCTTATGCTATAAACCATGGGGATTCTACTTCTCATCATTAGAATTAATAAGTATATTTATGCATTAATTAATGCATTAATTTATGCATTAATAATTCTGAGAAATGTATCACTAGGGTGAACATCACAGAGTGCACTTGTACAGACATAGATGGTACAGCCTATTGCTCCTGGGCTACAGACCTGTGCAGTGTGTTATTATACTAAATACAGTAGGCAACGGTACTGTAGGGTAAGTATTTGTGTATCTAAACATAGAAAAGGTGCAGTAAACATACAGTGTAAAAGATAAAAAATGGTGTACTTCTTTAGGATACCTACCATGAATGGAGCTTGCAGGACTGGAAGTTGCTCTGGGTGAGTCAGTGAGTGGTGAGTGAATGTGAAGGCCTGGGATGTCACTGTGCACTACTGTAGACTTTATAAATGTTTACACTTAGGCGGCACTAAATTTGTAAAACTTTTTTTCTTTAGTAATAAATTAACATTAGCTTACTGTAACTTTTTTACTTTATATACTTTAATTTTTAAACTTTTGACTCTTTCATAATAAGACTTAGCACAAACACATTGTAGAGCTGTACAAAAAAATTTTCTATCTTATATCCTTATTCTATAAAGCTTTTTTCTATTTTAAAATTTATTTATTTACTTTTAAAACTTTTTTGTTAAAAACAAAGACACAAACACACGTTGGCCTAGGCCTACACAGGGTCAGTGTCATCAATATCACTGTCTTCCACACCACACCTGCTCCTAAGGGAAGGTCCTCAGGGGCAATAACATGCATGGAGCTGTCATCTCCTGTGAGAACAGCCCTTCTGGATACCTCCTGAAGGACCTGCCCACCGCTGCTTACAGTTAACTTTTTTTTATAAGTAGAAGGAGTACACTCTAAAGTAAGGATTAAAAGTATAGTATGGTTAGTACACAAATTAGTAACTTAGTTGTTTATCATCAAGTATTATGTAATGACATAATTATACAGGACTGGCCCTCATGACCAGGAGGACCTGGGTAATGCCTTTGTGCTACAGTGTTGCAGTGGCTGCCACGATGTTGCAATGTATGCTACAATGTTGCAGCAGCTGCTACAGTGTTTCAGTGGCCACTGTGATGGTCTGATGGCTGCTGCAATGTTACAACAGCCACTTCAATGTTGCAGTGGCTGCTACAATGTTGCAGTGGTGGCTACAGTGTTAGGATGGCTGTGATGTTTCAATGGCTGCTACAATGTTGCAGTGGCTGCTACAATGTCATGGTGGCTACAACCATGTCACAGTGTTGGGTACAATGTTACTAGGCAATGAGAATTTTTCAGCTCCATTATAATTTTACAGGACACGGACATCCATGTGGTTCATTGTTGACTGAAACATCATGTGGCGCATGACTGTATTAAGAATGCCGATTTTAGAGATTGTAGAGCCCTTGCCTACTTATTGGGAGGTGGAGGGGAGGATAACGTATATAATTCACATTCACAGAGCATTTCTGTTTTCCAAAATACTGTCACTTCCTGTGCTGTTTCCATGACCTGAGCTGGGTGTGGAGAGGACTTCAGGCATCTCTCTCTTACAGAACAGAGGCACGGCCCAGGCAGGCAGGAGACCTGCTGTCTGACTGAGCAGCTACTTTCCAGGTGAATCTTTGGATATTTCTCCAGTGTCTCCTATCACCCATCCTGGCAACTCAAGGACTCCATCTCTGTAGACTGATAACTTGCTAGGGAAACTGAATGAGATCTCCTCAGGGTCAGTCTGAGAATGTTCCATGTTTACTAAGATAAAACTACCCACGAAGAGAATATAGCTGAGCTCTGACAGTTATGATTAATCCTCCAGCACCAAACACATGGCCTGATGCATCTCCCCATGTTCTGCCTGCAGATCAGCCCATGCCTATAGCACGAACCCTACTTAGGTGCTGCTTCTTGAATCATCTGAAAAAGCATTTATTTGGAGAGAATGGTTGGGCTTAGTAACATTCCCACTTCCCTTTTTTCTCTCTAACAATATTTACATAGGTATCGTGGCTTGTGGTTTCAGAGAGGTATTATTCTCTCTGTGCCTAAGAGCTTAAGGTCCCCCCGGGAGTGCAGACAGTGCTAGATTTCAATACATTGTGGAGAAATTGTCAGAACAAATAAACAGAGGTTTGTGGAATTTGATCAGAATCTGGGTTCCTGCAAATATGCCCTGCTCTGCTCATGGTCACCACAATATCTGAATTTCCCTAGCGAAAAAGGTCAGGCTTAGTTCACCTGTTTATTCATCTACAGGGTCTGGCACAAGTCCAGGCTCCTGGTCGGTGTGCCGTGGTTTGCTGAATGTGTGTCCTCAATACAGAGAAAGTCCCCAAGCCAGTTGTCTGCTGTGTTTGCCACCCAGTATTTACTGTTGTGTTTCGTGGTGACAACAGTCCTCCATCCTGGAGACTCACAGATCGTCACAGCGATCACCCACCCCGATGGCCAAACCACCTCAGTCCCGGCAGCCTGTGAGCATGGCAGCAAGGCCTTGTGTGAAGGACATTCCCAACATGTGCTGTTCAAGTGCCCAGTCCCGGCTGTCTGTGCAGCCGGACGCCTGGCGGAACCAGCCTATCACCTGTTCATGCTCCCCCAGGGCTAAGCACAGTCCATGACCAATGATTGTGCCCCACCAACAGTGATGGGGGGCCAGTTAGAGAGCAGTTTCAGAGCATGCAGGGAGAACTGCTGGATGGGTTCTGCTGCCACAAATGCAGGACATGTCTTCAGGGTTTATTTTCAAGGCGAGCTCCTTTGAGAGTTCTCAGGATGCAAGTCTAGCATCTTCCTGGAGCAGCCTTCGGCTGGCTGCTGTAGCGCACCTCACCTGCTTGACATGTGGGAACATGCGCCTCCGCCACGTCAGCCCCAGCCTGCTCCAAGCAGTCCCTGGACCAAAACTCCACTGAAGCATGAAGAGGGAAAGGGCAGTGGGCTTCCGCAGGGCCCTGGGGTGGTCTCCAGCAAGGCCAGCTGGGGTCTGCAGACCCAGGAACCTTGCATATGTCTTCACAGCTGTCTGTGCAGTTAACACGCCCCTCTTAGGTCTTCCCCAAGCTTGTCCTGGCCAATCCACGCTTCAGAACCCAGGTCACCCGGGTCCCAGCCTGGGATTGGACCAGTCAGCTCCCCTGAACCCAGGCTGGACCAAATGCACATCCAGGGAATGAAACGTGCTCCACGGGCTAACGGGTGCGGGTGTGCCATTGCATCCTGGCATCTGATTTCCCAGAATCCATAGCATGCCAAATACGACAGACTGGAAACCACAGCTTGGCATGCATGCTTTCAGTATGAAAATTTCATATGCATTTTTACTATGAATTTGAAAAATGACTCTGAATTTTTAGAAGTAAAAATACAAAAGAATAAAGTTTCATAAACCCAATACCCTTAACTCCCTATACCATCTCTTTGTCTCCTCTCCACCCAGAGAATTTCTGTGGCAATTTCAAGAGAATATGCCCAGGGAATCTTTATGGGACAATTGAGAGTAAATGTTTAGACAAGACTGTGGTTTCTTTAACTGGGCTAATCCCTCGACTCTAAGATTCTAACTCCTTTCAATTAAGTGGATGTTTCATCTTCAACTTTTTTTTTCTTTTCTGAGGCATGTAGCATTTCTCAAATGTAAAAGCAGTTTCTCAGATTAAATTTGGCAGCTGCTTTTGTAGAAAGCAAAGCAAATCAATGAAGAATCTTTACATGGTACAATCTCGTCTTGGTCACTGGCCTTTACAGGTTATTATATCTATGGCAACGGGGTATGGGGAAAAGCAGAAAGAGAAACACCTGTTCCATAGTGAATGTGCCTGGTGGGAATAGCACCCAATGGTCTGAACGCCTGGGCCCAGCCCCGGGTGACAGTCGCTGCTGTGTGGCCAGCATGGGGGTCCAGTGCCAGCTGCTGACACTGGGCTGGACAATCGCTGGTGCTCTGGAGCACCAAAGGATCCATGAAACGGGTGCAGTGGTGTCTCCATTTTATGGATGAAAATATCGCAGTGAAGAAAGAAAGGCCAAGGTGCCCAGAATCCCGAAGAGACTAAGCAGAGAGCCGATGCTCTCGTCTGGGCCGCCGGGCTGGGGTCTGCCCTGGAAGGACCACGCCCTCCTCCTCAAGGTGCTACCAGCCTGTGATCTCGGACTGGGGACTCACTCAACGTCGCGGACAGGTGCACACGACCAGCCCTGCCTTCAGAGTGAGACCTGTGTGCGCGTGGGCCTGCCCTGTCAGCTGTTGGGCTGAGCTTAGAGCAGTGTCGACACCTAACAGGTGGTTTATATCTTCCAGGGAGTATGATAAATTAACAGATACATAAAATTCTTACCCTATTATAAAAAAATTAAATTTAGTGATTTTTAGTCTTTTAAAAAATCCAAAAACGTTGAATCAGGGCTTAAACACAATCACTCTAATCATGTGTCATATTGATGCGAGATGTAATTTTTATGAATGGCCCCATGACATGCATAAAAGACATTTCAGTTTAGTGATTTACACCTGAATAGCAAGTATTTTCATCCCTAAGTGCTGTACTGCAAACCGAATGTTAATAATGGTAATATTAATAATAGTAGCTACTTTTGCTGAGCATTTTACAGTTTACAGGTACATTTCTGTTTATATGTCCAAATGTTTTCATTGTTCCTCACAGTGCAAGGCTCAGGGGCACTAGCTTCATTTGCAAACAAACGACCCAGCATAACAGAGACAGTAATGACTTGTCCAAGCCCCAAAGACAGTCAATACGGAGTCGGGATTAGAAATCAGATCTTTTCATGACTCATTCATTATTTCTTACGGCTAATATTTAAAAAGTTGCTGTTCCATTCTTGATTTAATGTGTCATGTTGTCTTTTAAGGACTAACAAAGAGCCTTTTAATAACCAACAATTTTTTTAAAAATCCTGCAGTTTAAAGCTATTCCTGAGAGGAAATAAACCATGATAGAGAAAAATACACTAAATGATTTTAATTTTTCCTCAACAAAGTATGAGATACAGGCCACAAACTTTTCTCAATTTTGTAAAATCGCAATCACACGCAATTATTTACTGAGATCTATCGTCTGATCCTCATTTTAAATACAAAGGCTCTGAGGCCCAGAGGTCACGTGGGTTTGTCTGGGGAACTGTAGCCACAGCCACGGAGATCCAAGGTTTTCCAAACATCAGTCATTCCAGGCTCCTTCCACGGGAAGCCTTCCCACTGGCTTACGAGCCCTCTGCCTCACGTGACCAGACCAACGCTGACCTTGAAAAACACCAGCATGATTTCCTTGTGTTTGGGAAAACGCAAGGTCCACACATGCAACATAGACATGTCAAGACCCTTATTAAAAGTAATGAAGCCTCTTAATATTTAATGTGCATTGTTATTTCCTTTTTATTTTTAGCAAGGACAATTTCTAATGCTTATTTAGAATCTAAATTAAAATCTAACCAAAGGCATCACAGATCATTGGTGACACATAGGGATTAAAATCTTTTTGCAGAGAATGTCATCTTTAAAGTGAAACCTGCTAATGAGCCATGAAATTATCCTAAACTCAAAATGCTACTGCAGTGGTTTGTTTTGCCACATTGTAACACAACTAGTCTCATTACGAATGAGTTATATTTTCATACAGACAGTCTCTCCCTTCTATCTGTTTTCATTCTTCAAGACAATGTTATCAGCTACATATCTGGAAATTACATAGAAGGCCACACGCGATGAGTCTAAAAGGTACTCTGAGCATATGTTTTTGACTCAGCAATCAACAGAGCCGAATCACCTTGGGAAAATCGGATACACACGGCCTGAGTCATTTTGTTCCAGTGGACGCAGTGATGCTGCGTCGCGGCCCAGAGTGGAGGGTGCGGGGGAAGCTCACATGGAACCTCCCCTGCACTCAGATGAGAGGCGCTGAGACGGTGCACACTGGGGGAGGATTCCACTTTGAATGCTGCCCCGTGCCCACTGTGTGTCAGGCTGTGCTGAGCGGCTGCTTTTGACTCAGCTGACACCTCAGAGTGGGCATCTCCCTCCTTCACTGTTACTGTGGGAACTCGTCACAAAAGGCAGCCTCCACGTGGCTGGACACTCCCAGCTTGCAATTTATCAGGGAGTTAACTTGACTTCCTTCCTGTAGATGCTCATTTAGCCTCTCCTGTGCCTCCAGCCAGAAACCACAGCCATGAATACGGCACAGTCTGGGACCCCACGGGCTCACTGTGGGAGAGAGAGGCCACCGCAGCAATACAAATAAAAGTGTTTAACTGGGAGGCCATTAGGCTGGGGTGGCTGCAGCCATTTAAGTTCCCACACAAATAAACCAAAGCCCAGTGTGAACAGTAGCAGGAGACTAGAGACAGGACCAGTCGGAAACCACCAACTGACCGCCAACTAGAAACTCCACCAATCAGAAATGACCAGCTGGCCCCGGACTGGAGACTCCACCAATCAGAAGCCACCAGCTGACTAGCTAGGGGCTTCCTCACTGACCGCTCCTGTATGCTCCTGTGAACACCTGAACACTTAGGAAGTTCTCTCTCCGCTCCCCAGAGCAGTGCTGAGCCCTGTGGTCTGGGGCTGCCTTACTCTTGGTTTGTAGTCTGTGCAAATGAACTCTTCAAAATTTTAATGTGCCTAAGTTGATTCGTTAACAACAGAAATGCCCAAATCTCAAAAAAGCAAGGACATGCACCTAGAGACCAGGGCAGGGCGCTGGGCAATGTCCTCTAGGTGTGAGCTGAGCTCTGGGTCGCAGACTTTGGCCCCAGGGCTGCAAAGCCCTCCCTCGTGGGAGGGACACACACACTGATGCAGCAGGTGTGGCCTCTCACTCCCTGGGGACCTCTACTGACACATTTGTTGGTGTTAAACCAGCCTCCTTTCCTGAGATAAATCTTACTTGGCCAACAGTTATCACTGTGTTAAAATTACAGGTTTATGCATATTTGTTGGATATGTATATTTATTAATATATGTGCCTGCAATTGTCTAACATTTTATTTAGTATTTTCTGTCTATTGTTACCAGTCAACCTGACCTGTAATTGTCTTATACTGTCCTGGGCCTGTTTTGTTATCAAGAGTACACTACTCATCCTCCCTGAGACAGGCACGAATGCTGGCTCGCTCTCTCAGAAGTAGAGATCTAGATTTTCTAAACCATGAATTTATTTACTGCTAATTATTTTATTTGGATTCTCATTTTATTGTACATTTTACTTGTTAAAAAATTGTCCTTTTTATCTAGATTTTAAAATTTATTTTCACAAAATTGCTCATTAACTTTTTAAAAAAAATTACTATTCCTAAATTGCACTTTTAAAAATTTTTCTGATTTTTCTTGATCACTTTTGACAGAGGTTTGTCTATTTTGATAGTATTTTGTTTTCTATTTTGATTATTTTTTCTTTTATCTTTATCACTTTCCCTTTATTTGGTGTACTCTGTTCTTTTTCTAGATCATGTTGCTATTTATTTCACTTATTTTCCATTTTCATTGCCATTTTCCAATAAATACATTCATGGATTTTTAAAATTGCAACCTAAGTTACATATTAGCTATATTCCAATCAGTTGATACTAGCTCATTTGATGTTAATTCCGAGCATTTAATGACATTCATTGTGTCATCAAGTCATGAATTATGCAGAAGAGCTTCCTTTTGGCATTTGATTGTTTCCAAATATATGAGTATGTTTGTTTATATTATGCCTTATAATTTAATTGCATTACATTAAGAGATAGTAGCTGCATCATACTCATTTTTAAAAATTTTTGTGATTGATTTTGCAACTGTTTCATGTGTGCTTGACAAGACTGTTTATTCTATATTTCTTGATATATATTTATCATATCACATCTGTCATTGTGCTGTTCAAATCATCTATATAGTAAGTTTTTTGTCTGCATGAGCAGACAAAATACATTAAGAAAAATGTATTAAATATACTAAAAAATTTATATTATAGAGAAAATATTTGAGAAAATACATTAAAATCTATAATTATAGATTTATCAATTTCCTCTTCTATTTTACAGAATTTAATACTATGTTGTAAGAGGCATATTTGTTCATGCTTGTTATATGTTCCTGATTAACGATATTTGTAACTGTATGTAGTGTTTCTTATCCTTTTTTATATATTTTGTCTTTAATTATTTGCTAAAATAAAGATCTTAACACCTTTTATTGAAGTCACTTCTTTTAGGTATTCAAATAAGCATTCAAAAGTCTTTTTAATTCTCCATAAATTCTCCATTTGTATATTGTACATACTGTACAAGTTTACTAAGAACTAAACATTCAAATTAAAAAAGAAAGTTTGGTTGTAAACTACACATAACATGAAATCTACCATCCCAACCATGTTTGAGTGTACAGTTCAGGGGCATTAAGTCCAAGTACACTGTGGTGCAGCCATCACCACCATCCATCTCCAGAACTTTCCATCTTCTCAAACTGAAACTCTGTCCCCATGAAACACTAACTCCCATCCCCCCAGCACCCGGCACCACCGTTCCATGTCCTGTCTCCAGGAATCTCACCACTGTCTAGGTGCCTCACGCAAGTGGAGTCCTGCAGCATTTCTCACTTTGTGACCAGCTTATTTCACTTAACATGATGCCCTCAGTGTTCATCGATGTTGTAGCCATGTAGGATTTCCTTCCTTTTTAAGAGTAAATAATATTCCATTGTATGGATATAACGAATTGAGCATTTGAAATATCATTATCGCATTTGGAAATCACAACCTCATGCCAAGAACCAATATGCTCTGGCCAGAGAAAAATGAGAAAATGTTCAACAAAGGGCTCACCCCACGGCAGGCGGTCCGTACTTACGCCTTAATGACAATGTAAGTCTCCTCTCAACTGAAGAAAATGCAAACTAAAGAATATACCTCCTCTGGGTGTAATGTAGTCTCTCACCTTTGCCAAGTGATCAACCTGAGAATAGCTACATTTCTAGAAGTCTCTCAATTTGAGTAAAAAAGAGAAATATCTACAGCTGCACGCTTGTGTTTCTTCTCTAGGGACGGAATCGCTCGCGTGGAATCCGTTTTAGTTAAGAAGGGCATTCACGTCCACATCCTCTGATTGCTGCCTGAGAGCAAATAATGAAAAAGGAAAACCTCAGTGCAATCGGCTACTTAATGTGAGCTTTGAATTTTTCGGTGCTATTTCTGTTGAACATGTAAGTTTGCCGTGAGAGCACGTCTATTTTTCAGCGCTGCTTTGTCAGTCAGGCTCTTTTGAATCCATTATATTTCTGCTTTCCTAATGTTCCCCTGCAGGGACCGAGCACACGCACATGGGTGTCATGTTAACAGAGATTAACCTGCATGGATTTCTTCTCTAACAAGTAGCTCAGAGGAACTCGGAACAGTGGCTCCTATGGCCATTTCTCCGCCCCGTTCCCGGCCGCGTTTCTCCATCCCAAGTTCTCCTGTGCATGGTGTCGGTAACACTAGTAGCTACCACATGCCAGACTCTCACCCACTGAGCGATTTCCCTGAGAGTTCCGCAAGAGAGAGGCGGGTCCTGCCGGCCTCAGCTACCCAGAGGCGGTTCGGTCATTCTGACTGTGCTTTTCAGAACAGCTGCTGGTCAACACTCGAGAACGTTACTAAAGCAGGGCACGAAAGCTATGCTCTGGCGAGGGGGTGCGTGGAGTGGTCGGTCGGCTATGAGACAGCAGAGCCGCAGTGATCAGCCCTCAGGGCATGAAGGGGGCTGGACGGTGTGGTAGAAAATGCAAATCCCACCTCCAGGACCCTCCTGCCATGACACGAGCTCCCACTTGGTCTCCTCCAGGAGAATCGGCTGCAGCAGGGAGTGGTGAGAACCGCGACAGACCAGTCTGCCAGCCCCACACACCTGTGTCTACATTGGGACACTCTTCTCTGCCAGCTGAATCCAAAACATACACTGAACCACCAACTTCCCACCTCTGCTTTAGCTGTTGAGATTCATTTATTCGTTCAGCATTTCAAAAACAGTTTTCCCCCCTAAAACACGGGCATCGGTCTACCTTGCTGGGGTGGTGTAAACATCCTCCCCTCTGTCTTGGTCTCTCCAGTCATTATCCTGGGCATCATCTATTGTGACGTTCAGTCAACACAGCGGCCACCTCCTCGGACTCTGCATGTGGCTGGCTGGCCGGGGCGGCCCAGGGTGAAGCGAGGGAGACGGGTCAGTGGGCCCCAGTGTCTAAGGCTCTCCCTGTGCTGCCTGTGCCCAGACGTCTCACCAAATCCCCCACTCGCTCTCCCTTAGAAAGAACCTGGCATTGCTTTGCCCACCCATCTGTGGCAGGGGTCTCTATGCCTAGGGATGTGCTCTACTTCTTCTTAACTATACTTAATAAAATGTGTGATAGGACATCTCACCTACATGTCCAGAAGATGAGATAGTTCTCAAAACAGACCTCAGCATAGGAATAAAGCAAACACTTTAAATCATGAAACAAAAAAATTCAGAATTCAAAATCTTTGAGTCCCTAATAATACTCACAAAAAGGTAGAGAGAAAATAAATTCTCCTTGACAGCTGGAAGCTCACTAACAAATCTATAAGAAAAGGTTCGCTTAGGAAAATCGCTGTTTTGCAGAACCGGTGTGATAACTGAGTCAGGCAAGGACCTGCAGGAAGGAGTGCTGAGCAGCGAGGTATTCACGCAGTACAACCACCTCCCCACAAAGTTTGCACGGATTGAAAAGGATGCAACAGGCCTTTATGTCCAGTACAAAGTACTATGTCTATGTAGGAAGATATTCTTAGCACTCGGAGTTTGGTTGATGTATAAAACTTCATTTTGAATGTTCAACAAAAAGTTGTTTATATGTTGTGAGAGGAAGGAAATGTAGCAAAATGTTGCACCTAGGTTATGGACATACGTCCATTCAACTTCGCTGAACATTTGTATAATTTCATAGCAGATATTGGGGGAAGAAGTTCCAGCGAGGGATGATTCCTTAGATGTGGTCATCTCTCCTTACTGTATGAATTCACTGCCGCACAGACTTCCTGCAGACCAGGGGTTTGGACCCTGCATTCTCTCTGTCCCTGGGCCTTCTCACTGTCTTTCCATGGCTCCTGGTGCGCAGCCTGACTTGGACGGCCCCGCTGGGCCCTTCTGAGTCCCTCTCATGCACAGACCTCCTGGACCTCCGGGGACCCTCCCCAGCTCCTCTCCCCTCCTCACCTCGGCTTCTCCATTCTCCTCAGCCTTTGATCTCCTTTTCCCCTGCTTGACAGGTGAACTTGTCTCATTAATTTAAGAATTCCTTGCTCCCGGAAGCTGCCCCCAGGTTCACAGGCTTGGCTGGATGGCCTCCCTGGTGCCCTGATGCTCTGCACTCCCCGTAACTGCCCACGCTGTCACCCACTGGGCAGAGAATGTCCGCTGCAGCCTTCTGGCGTCCACAATGTCACCCACGTGCACATGTTCGGCGGGTGAGAACCCAGCTCCTGCCGTGGAGCCCCCTTCCCAGGCCTTCCTCCGCCTCCCACTGAGTCCGAGCAGTGCTCCGGGCTTCAGTGGCTCCTCCCAAGATGTGCAACCTGCGCACTCAGACCTCTGGTCACTCGCTGCTGCGCAGGAGCACTGGGCTGGGTGTCTCCAACACCTGGAGACCATTACTGGACCAAACTCTCCCTGTCCCCTTAGCCTTTCCCTCGTGACCATGAGACCTCCCCACACCACTGCCTCAGCGTCGCGAGCCCTGAGTGCTTAGTGGCACTTGCCGTGTGCCGGCATGTGCCAGAAGGAGAGTGCACAGGAGTCGCGCCTGCTGCTGCGGGAGATGGCGGTGAGTCCACCTCTCCGAGTCACCAGCCTGTCATTGCACACACACCCGCCTTTTATTTGACAAACAGTCTTCTGCCTCCGTGGAGCTGACACAGAGGAGCATCGAGCTGTGAGGCTGCCCGGAATTTCCAGTTCTCAGTGAGCCCTGCTCTGGCACAGATGTCTTCGATTTTTCCTAAATATTTGCAGAGCGCATCATTAGGAGTCGAGCTGTGTGACTTTGCCTGCAGCAGATGCAAATTTCACCAGAACATAATTGATTGTTGGAATCTACTTTGCTCCTCTTTTGAAAACCAGAACGGTATTTTTCTACACTTGGCCTTCTGGCATCTTTTCCGAATTCCACAATTCCCCAAAAACACCTGCCAGCATGTTTGCGGTCTTGTCTGCATGCTCTTTCAGCTCCTTGGGAGGGAACCCGCGGGACTGGAGACTTGAGCTCACTTAGCACGGTTCTCACAGTCTCCTCGCCCGGCTCAGACCGCGATTCTCTCCCACAAACACCCGTCTGCCTTCTGTCAGGAGGTCATCCTGGACAGAGGACGGACACAAAAGGGCTGAGAGCAGCTTTGCTTGCCCAGCCTCCGCCAGCAAGTGCAGCTGCCTCAAACCTTCCTTGTTCTTCTCATCTTCTGGTTTTGAAAAAGTCCTAAATCCAGCAAAGGTCCAGCTCAAGACCCCTCTGTGTGCTGGGATGACTCCAGTCCCTCTTGCCTTGTCCTGGGGTGGGGGGAGCAAGTGCAGAGCCTCAGGGCCATGCTGGGGAGGAGGACAGCGCTTCTGTGGGGTCAGCACCCAGGAATTCTGACCTGACGAGAGGCGCTACGCTGTGCTCATGTCACCTTTGTCGAGGGCAGTGATGCGATTCAGAGAGGTGACCGCTCACCAGCCCGCAAGCACAGCAGGCCACAGAGCGCAGAGCACCGCGGGCTCCACGGGGCCTCCACCCGTGACCAGCTCCGTGGACAAATATCAGTGACCCACATGTTTTATTACGCTCCTCTCCCTTAACTACTTGACCTTTTGAATTGCTTCCCAGAAATGGTGGATTTTCTGTAAGACAAAGCAGCTGAGATTCGGAGGCCCCAGGGCAGACCTCCTGATGCCAAGATCCACCTGTCCCACGACCTGCCCCAGTGCAGCAGTGAGTCACGCCACGACCTGCTCCAAGGCATGGGGCCCTCCTTTAAATGTCCATGATCTCAGTAGGAGGACAGATTACAGGCAGCTTCTCCCACTCTCCTGACATTTGTTATATTAAAATTCCTTTCTTCCTTGGCATTCCTCTTTGTCTCAATAATGAGATCTTTGTGTGAAGAGCAACTGGACCCAGGGCAAAACTGCCTGCGGTTTCAACATGACACGAGAGGCAGGGGCTGCCTGCGCCTGCCCCTGGCAGAGCCACAGCAGCCGACCCGGCCTCGGCAGCTTGGAGGGAGGGGCCTCCCTGTCGCCTTCGCCAGAGCAGCTGCTCCCTGCAGGTAGGTGGAGCGAGCTTCCTGCCCAGTGCCCGTGTGACACGAGGAAATCCACCCAGACTCCGCAGTGCTGTCTGTGAACTGGGGGTGCAGGCCCACATGCCTTGCAGGGGTGCTCCAAGGATTACTCGGAAAAGTGAGCATATTAGACGTTCACACGTGTCAGCGAGTGTGAGCGCAGGTATTGTCACAGGCCACCGTTACCTACAAATACACGCGCTGCTTTTCACTCGTCACCAATCTCTGTTCTGGTCTTTTGCAACTGTTGTTCTCTTCAATACATGGCAACAAAATTTTCATAATATTCCCACTTTAATAAGATAACTGAAGCTCCCCCCCACATGGAATATCACAGTATTATAGCAAGACCGGACACAGAGCGTAAAAGTGATTCTATGTGTTCTCAAGTTTTCTTGGCCTATATATCAATGCTGTCTGGCTTGTTCAGGTGTCTTTATTCTGGGAGCCTCAGAGTTCGATGCTGGCTGATGAATTGCAGTCGAAACTTCATTCAAAGCACAGCTGGAAGATTCTAACGTGTGCACAGCACACACACGCTTTTCAGTTAAAAGCTCTGGATATAAAAATCAAAGAGGAGCAAATGGCACTCTGTGTTCACAGAGTGTGACAGCTCTCAACACATGTGACACCAGAGAGCTCAGACGTCAAAGCTTTCAGGAAAAATGAGCGAGGATTTTTGTTTGTGAAGCACAGAATTCAAAGGCCTGAAAGGCATAGGTTGAATAAGTTATTTTATCATTCTCTACTCGTAACTTTTGATTTAAATTTTCCCTACTGTAGTATTCTGACTTGAAAAGTTTATAATACGACTTGCATTCTCCTCAGAGGAATTACAACTGTGATCTCAGATGCCAAAACAGATGCCCCTTTGTCAACTATGGGGATCCTAAAGTTAAGGACACAAAAGTTACCTACATCCTAAATTCCTAGGACTATAGGAAAAACCACACCCTTGCTATAGTCCCCAGTAGCAGGAGCTATTGGGCTAACTTACAACCCAGGCCACTGTGACTTTGGTTGTGGTTACAGTGGACAGGCCTTACAAACATTCTTTTCCGATAGTGTCTGCCAGCTTACAGAGGCTGTGCACAGACCGTTTGTGTCCTACAGTTCACCTTTAGATATGAGGAGCCAAATTCCACCTCATTTTAATGCTAAAACCCTGCCCCAAAAGTGAACATGGATGTCTGTTACACATGTGTCTACTCATTGCACATGCACTCAGCTCCCTTGTAAAGATGTGTAGGTTTCCCCCAAACCTGCTGAGTATGTGTGATACTGGCCCTGTGAGGCATGGAACCCAACCTGTCCTGCCCCTCTTCCCAGAGAGAACACCTTCGGCCCACGCCACAGACTGTCCCTTCCCGGTCTGCAAACTGACGTCACTGTTTGGAGAGATGGGGTTGCACTGCATTGCTCAGGCCTGTCTTGAACTCCTGTCCTCAAGTGACCCTCCTGCCTCGGCCTCCCGATGTGCTGGGATTCCAGGTGTGAGCCCTGGCACCCGGCCGGATTTCGTTTCTTTCAGGCATATACCCAGCAGTTGGATTGCTGGATCATATGATGGTTCTGTTTTTAGTTTTTTGAGGAACTTTCAAACTGTGCTCATTTACATTCCCACCAACAGCATCTAAGAATTCCTTTTTCTCCACATCCTTGCCAGAATCTGTTATATATATATTTTTTCCTTTTGGTAATGGCCGTGCTGACTGGTGTGAGGTGGGATTTTGCTGTGGCTTCGCTGTGGGTTTCTCTGGTGGTTAGTGATGTGGAGCTGTGTTCACGGGCTCAATCACGACACATTAAATACAGGCATCAAAATATCACACTGTACCCCATAAATATGCACAATTATTATGAGTCAACTACAAATAATAAAAGGGGGACCCTCCACAAGGAGCTGGGAAGATTCTGGGTTGCTGAACACACGAGGGGGGCCAACGGCCTGTGCCCCGCCCTGCTCACTCCTCCCTCCGGCTGTCCCCGAGCTGCAGCCTTTATAGACACAGCAAAGTGTTTCCCGAGTTCTGAGAGCCCTAACGGCAAATCCTCCAATCCCCCGGTGTGTGGCTGGTGGCTTGGGCGTCGGAGGGACACCACACCATGGGACTGGCAGGAAGCAGGTCAGTCTTGGGGACCAAGTCTTCGACCTGCAGGTCTGATGCCGATTCCAGGGGGGTCAGTGTCAGAATCAGACTGAATGAGGGGACACCCAGCTGGTGTCCCGATAGTCAGAGATCTGTGCCTGGGGGAAACCCCCACACATTTGGGGCCAGAAATGTCAATGTTAGTGCAGTAAAGAGAAAATACAGGATTTTTTCCTCTATTTGGTATCAAGAAGGAGACACTTTCCCCTTTCTATTGGGTGTCGGAAGTGGAGTACTCTGTGGAGAGGAGCAGTAAGCAAAGGTGAGTTTTCCATTTTAACTGTGAAAGTGTCTTAGCTCATTGGGTTTGGGGCATCAGAGAAGGAAGTTAACGATGACTGTGATTTCACACCAAGTCACTAGAGAAATAGTTATTTGCCGAAAACATGCTGGAATGAAATCCATTTATTAGCTTTTTCAAAAAAAAAATTACTGGAGGATATACTCTAACACTTCATAGTTTTCAGGTTGAAAACCACGTAAAGTGATGCTGTATAAGTTTTTTAGGTCATATAATTTAATAAATGATGTAGTGGTAATACATGGAATATCCATGTCTCAAATGTTCACTGCTAGAGACTATTACACAGTAATTCTTTATAGCCAGCCAAAACCAAGGTCTTTGAAATGACTCTCAAGGAGAAAGCAGTGCAGGTGGCGCCGTGGTGGCTAAGATGCTTTATCTGGTGCTGAGGCAGGAGCTGGGGTTTTTGCTAATGAGATCACCACAGGCTCGAAGGCATCCAGCTCCCCACACCTCCTCTGTCCGGAACTTGCCTAAAGACTCCGTTCCCCCATGTGCTGATTTCAGATATTTAACTCTTCTTCATGATAGACAAATGTGTAGTGGTGGCTGTGTTTTGAAAATATAATATCTCATCAGAGCAAAAGGCTCCTGGTGCTGTAGTTTTGTGCTATGAACCCCTGAATTCCTGCCAATAAAGAGGAGGTAGTGATTGAATTCTTTGAATGTATTAGCTGCATTTGCAGAGACATTGATCACTGTTGCTGAAATCACTCCAGGGCCCTCGTGGTCCGTTCAGAGACCTCCCGGGCTCCTGTGCACGCGGCCTTGCAAGGACGCAAAGGGAGGGCCCCCGTGACCGGGTGGGACTGAGCCCCCAGCACCCTCAGCTCCCCGTTTCTCTGCCTATGTTCCCATCCTTCCCTCCCATTTGGGGCTGCAGCTGTCCCTGGTATTCACATATCTATGGTTTATGTACGGTTCTGATTCTGGTACAGGGGCCACATGTCAGCCCAGCTAAAACCACTGCCATGGCATCAGCCTGCAGAGTAAAGGATAGAGATTGAGGTGAGAAAGGAGTGACTGACCGTGACCCCCATGTAAGCCGCACACATGGCATGACCGCAGTCCCCGCTCCAGCGAAGCTCGGAGACCTGCGGCATCTGACTTGGGGCTTCCTAACCACAAGCCTGTTCCTTGGACAAAAGCACATTCCTGTAGCCCCAGTAGACATTCCCACCAGCAGGCTTTGGGCAGAAGATGGATTTATGTTCACACTGCGGAACAAATGCCTGAAGAGAGACAGAAAGGAGGCCGACCCCGGGTGCTCACAGAGCCAAATTTGGCTGCCAAAACAGTCCTCTTGCAGAGGCGTTCAACCCGGAAGCTGCTGGGATTTTAATTCCCCATTTACTGAGTCAGTTGCCGATAGCCACTTTGGATTAATTGCAGGGCTGTTTGTTTCCACGTTGACATTTCCAAAGAAGGCCAGATGTGGAGACAGCAGTGTGCGTCTTGACCTTGGGGGCTCATTCAGTGTCGCTGAAACTCCATCTCCTCACCCATAAAGCAGAAAAAAGGAAAGCTGATTCTGCCACCTTTTCATGCACCGTGTGTGGGGGAAACGTTAAGGCACCACACAGATGCAACCTGCAGTTCCACCGCACTGAAGATTTGCAAACACCCCTCACACGAACAGCACGTCTGAAGTAAGACCTTCGCGGCCGTGGTGACCACTGGACACCGGGCTCCTTGAGGGTGGGAGAATCTAAGAAGTGTCAGGCTGAGTAAATGACCGTCCGGTGTTGACACAGGCATCAGAGAGTCATTTGAGGACAGTACGGTTTTGATATCCAAAGTGAGCATCTGAAGCACCTTGAACAGTCATCAGCACCTCACGCTTGCATTACGAAAGGTCCCCTGTGTTTTCATCTTCTGAAAAATCTCAAACTCTGTCAGATGTTTTTCCATTTTCAACCTGCTTCACCTTGGCAGGGATAATCGGTTCTGCCATCCACACCTTTCCTCAGCCTATATTTTAAAAACTGTACTTTTCATCATGGAATTGTCCCTTGAGCCATAAAGAAACACTAGAGAAAGGCATAAGAGGAGCATTAAAAGTAAAAGTTTAGGATCATAAAACCAGTTTAGGGCTGCCTGGACTAAAGTCAAGCTCACAGATTAAACGTATGGATGGCCCACAGGTTGGCAGAGTGTAGTTGCCTGGCTGCACATATGCACACTCATGCATGCACACACATGCACACACATGTATGCACACATGCACACACATGTGCGCATACACGCATGTGCACCACAGCAAAGGTTGGGCAAACAGCACATGGGGAGCTTGGCTCTGTGTTCACTGCTCCATGTGCTGAGGGCAAAGGCTGCCTGGGCCTGGATGGACAGCGGGGTCCAGGGGCGGCGTTGACTGGCCACCGGCCTCCCTCTGGACTCCTGCTTGCCCTCGACTCTGCTCTGCCTTGTAGCCTTCCTGCCTCCTGGCATTGGATGTGCGTCCCGCCTCCCAGACCTGACGGACTCCGTGGCTCCAGGCCCCGACTCTCGCCTGGCATGGGCCTCACTGCCTGCCCGCTGCTGCAGCCATCAGCCTCGCCAACCACCATAATGTTGACCACTGAAAAGACACCAGTTCCGCGTGCTCGGACACCGCACCAGGGCGCGAGCCACGCAGCCAAGTCCCCCGAGAGCTCAAGAACGCCCCGTCCATGCCACCTTCCTGCTCTAGCATTTCCCAGAGCTCATCTTCTCAAAGGTAAGTCTGTGTCTCTCGACAGACAGCTCTCTCCAACCCTGGGCACCTAGATTTCTCTCGGGAGCCTCTAACTCCACAGCACCCTGAAAGAACATCTTTTCCCAACACAAACCAGGATGTGGGGGTATTCTCAGAATCGCCACCGAGTGTTTACCCGACAACGTCCACACTTAGCTGGCTTCTTGATTATGTGACTTAAATGACAGCACCCTGCCGACTGTGTCTGCCGGGAACAGCATGTGACGACCTTATGGTTCTTTTTGGAAAAATGACAAACAAGAACTTGTCATTTAATAACGATGTAGCTGACGTCATATGTTTGTAAGTGCATTCTCGACACGGTGCCCCCACCGAGGCCCACCTGCCGGGCGTCTGCCCACGCAGAGTGTTTCACGGTCTGTCTCCATCACCCCTTTGCTGCCCTGTGCAAGAGCTGCATATCTGGGGACTCGAGGTGCCCTTCTCATCCAAGATCATTTGTGAGAGATAATTAGCAAATCATCACTGACGACTGAGAATTTGATTCCCTTTTATATCATTTCTCCCCCCAAAAAGGGCCTAAAACACTTCATATTTTCTGACTTTAAGGCAATGCTTTTTCTGTAATAGGACATTTTTCATTTCCATTATAACTCTATACTTGCCAGACATAGAGTGAAATAATCAACAGCTTTTTGAGAATCTAAGAAAAATATGCAAAGTAATTTTTGCTGGTCCTTACATTTGACTTATTTTGAAAAGTATTCCTTACGCATCTTCAGCATTTAAGAGATATTTTCCTTTCTCCAATAAATGCAGTTCATTTACATTATGACAGGCACTCATTTCATCATCTGATCTCATATACATCCACCTACTCTTTCATTCTTCTGTCCATCTGCTAGCACATGTTTCTTCTTGTACTTACATATTTAACACTATCACTGAGCATCTAATGGCAGGGCTCAGACTCGGCCATGGGGCACAGAGATGGAGCGGACGTGCGTGAGTGCAGGGGCCACAGCCAGTGAAGAAGTCAGGCACACGGAGTGCAGACAGTAACACTCAGCAGGGACCCGTGTGGGGGCGGCACCCTGTATGGAGAGGCCAGAAACCGCCTGCCTGGGAGGGCAGGAACCTTCCATGCAAGAGGAGCGCCTGGGCTCTAGAAACACAGTGAGCTCCTCAGGGACTCTGCACAGGGGGAGGGTGTTAGGGCCGGAGTGGCGAGGATGGCTGGGGCTGCTTCGCGGTCTCTGTGGCATTGCTGAGAACTAGATCATTGCACGGTTAACCTGTTTGACCCTCACACAGAGCCCTGTGGGGTGGGTCACCACCGTCATTTCTTAGACCAGGACACGGAGGCAGATGGGACTGCAGGGCCCACGTGGGGCTGGGAGCTGGTGGGGGTGGAGATTGTCACGGACACAACACGTCAACCTGAGAACTGTTCCCTTTATCCTGCAGGGGACCAAAGTCCCGAATTCACGTGATCAGCTACATGCAGTTAGCATCCTAACAAAGCACACAGAAGGGAGTGAGATTTCCAGAACCTTTCAGAACCACCACAGAAAGAGCCCACAAGACAGGGGAGGCTGAGAGAAAGGGCGACCTGGGAAGGCAGGGAGGACCCAACCCGGAGGGCAAGCTGGGGACAGAGCTGGTGCACCGAGCAGAGGAGCTGGAGACGCCCCACCCTGCAGATGGTCCCAGTGGTGGGGGAGCCTGTGTAGACGGCAGGAGCTGACCTCGGTTGTCCCGAGGTGCATGCAGGTGGGCAGAGACTCGGTAGCAGGATGAAGAGCGGTGACCCAACGGCAGGCAGAACCTCAAGGAAGATGGTGCCCTTGTCACGGTCCCTGCACCTCCCCTGGCCCTCGCCACTGCTGTCAGTCTTCAGGGTGTGCGGCAGGGCGCAGACGATGCTGGCGTGGAGGGGGCACACACAGCCAGTGCCACTGCCTGGACCATGGGGCCACAGCACACCCTGGTGCGAGGGCAGGGCTGCCCGGGATTACCTTCAGGCTTAGAGAATGGATGCTTCACTTTCTACATATCCAAGTTCTGGAAAGTTCACAAAAACAATTTTAGAATCTACTTAAATGAAGTGAAAACGGAGCTTAGTGAGCCTCTGAGTTGTGTATTTTTGGCATTGTTCAAGGTTTAGCAGATGGTTCAGAGCAGGAGGGAAATGAGTGGATAAATCCGGCCAGAAGGAAAGTGAGGGGCTTGAGTCTGCCGCATACAGGTGTTTCACCTGCCGGTTACCTTGCTTCGTCCACCAAGACCCTGCACACAGGTGTGCGACCCCCTCGCATAGACAACGGGCCTGGGCTTCAGGACGTGGAAAGAATCGGCTAAAGCCGCAGTGTCCGCAAGTAGGACCAAGGCCACCCCCGCACCACCTGGCTCTGTGGCCAAGTTCCTTTCTGCTTTCCTGGTATTTTAACTGGAAAACTCATATTTATGAACATTAAAAGTCCTTGCCTTCAAAGCCATATACCAAAGTCTGTTTTCTTCAAGTTGTAATAGTATATAATCTAGCTATTCATCGCAAATTGTTAAAATACATAAATTCAAATAAATATAAGCACTGATTTTCAGATTTTCAAAGCACGTCATTGAAATGAATAATTTCGCTATAGTTAAGCAGAACAATTAGCGTGAAATGGTTTTAATTAAGAGACGCTGGATTTCGGGGTCAGGGGGCCTCTGTTAAGTGCTAGTGGGTACAGCTCACACAGGTGGCATTTCTCACGTGACGTTTGGTTATGCCTCAAAGAACATTTTATAAACCGAAACTCAGTACATAAAGGCCACAGAAATATTAGTTTCGCAGCCAACTCAATGTACAACACTATAAAATTCTAACAAAGTAACGACTAAAACATCCGAAATAAGTATTTTTTACATCTTCACTAGAACTAACTGTTCCTTCCAGGACGAGACAACCTAGGACAAGGAAGTAAAAGAGAAATGGCTTCAAGCAAGGCAAGGAGCTTCATGTAAGGGATGGAAGCAACTTGGGAAAATCCCTGAATAAAATAAAAACAGATTCCAAATCAGCAATTCTAGATGTTTTTCTCTGGAAGTGGGTCTGACGCACACGTGGTGGCCTTGATGTGTGTGAAACACACTCGTGTCCTGTGATCTTTCCCTACTTGCCAGCTCCACTGGGAGTTCTCAGGAAGGATGTGGCTGCCTTGAATTCCAGGAAGAAAGCTGAGCTGATGCTGGAGTTGCAGGACATTTACAACCACCCTAGCCCTGAGGCAACGTGTCCTGCAGAGGAACCTGCAGGGAGCCCTCCTTCAGCGACACCACCGAACTGCAGGCACTGAAGTAAGTTCTCTCCAGGGAGACATCTGCAATGAGGGGAGAAGGTAGAGAGCGTGTCCCTCCATAGCTACTCCACGGGGACAGGAGCCATCCCACTCCACATCTCCGTCTAAGCGTCAACACCAGGCTCCCCACTGCCATCTCCCACCCGCAGGGAGGTCTGCACAACTGCTGTCCCAGAAGAACAAGTTGATGGACAAGCAGTGCTTGTCTCTCTGTTGCAAATTTATCCTGCAAAATCTTCAGGTCTGGATATATTCCATCATTCAACTTTTCCTATCAGGGCTGCGGAGCCCAGCTGGATAAAAATCAAAGAACCATGCAGACTGCTGCCTCCAAAGACTGGTGGTCTCCACTCGAGCCGGCTTCCCAGCACTTCTGGGTCCCCACTGGGAGCCCCTCCCCCGGCAGGTGTTCCCAGGTGTTCATCTCCCTCTCACCTCCTCCCTCTGCAGACCCTCTGCTTCCTGGGACTCCTCCTGCCACGTCCCATCTCCAGCCCTTCCTGTCTGACAGGGGCACATCCCCATCCTCCCGAGGGCCCGCTCCTCTTTTCCCTGCTGATGGCTGTTCTCAGTAACATGGCTCGAGGGCCTCCCACCGCGAAGACACCAGCCGTTTCATGCACCTCACTTGCTGTTTCCAGAAGAGCTCACCTCCCCTTCTCACAGCCCAGCGCCGTGAGCACCGCGGACCTGTGGCTCTTGCCGCACACTCACCTCCAGTGGGTGATGTCACCAGCCAGCTCCGTCCCCTCCACCCTGGTCCGATTCCTAACTCATCTAGAACCCTAACTTTGTGGGCTCCAGCCCCCCTGGGAACCCACTGGGTTTGATCGTTGTACCCTGGAATTCAGCATGTCCCCAAACTGACAGCACGTACTAAAATGACCACACCCTAACCCTAACTCTAACACTAACCACACACACTTCCCCGGCAAGTCAATGCCTCTTCCAGGTTCCACCTGGTTCCCTGAGCAGAGCCTGGCATCCTTCCTCACTGTGCCCCCTGCTCACCCCTCACCGCCACGATGGGCACCAGCTTTGTTCAGCAAAACCCAGGACCCTCCTCAGCTCTGTCTTGCTCACCTCCAAGCCCACCAGATGTCGGATCTCTGTGTTGGATCTCTCTCTTCACCATCCTGACCATGGCGAGTGTGCAGCTAGCGTTCAGCACATCACATGCTGCATACCCACCACCACCAGCTCCAGAACCTTCTCACTTTCCAAACCGAAGCCTGGTGCCCACCCTACCAGACCTGCACCCCAACATTCAAATGCGCATCCTCCAGGTATTTCAAATCCACCCTTCCCTCCAATCCCACGGTCACTGCCCGAGTTCAGGTGTTTCCACTCTCTTCAAACTTATTTCATTATTTTAGTTTAGATTAAAATTTTCATCTTTATACTACTGTGCACGTGTGCACTCCTACAGAAATCCAATGATACTGCAAAGCTTATTGAGAAAATCCGTGACCCGCGTCTCCGCTCCCCACTGACCTATGAAGACCTCCCACCTCCTGCACGCGAGCTGTTTTCCCCAACCTCACCCTCGTGACTGCGGTCTCGATGTGTTAGAGTCCAGCCTTTTCAACCACACCTACAAGACACACCTGTCCCTACTTCCCCTTCTCCATCTTAACAAACCACCTGTGTTCAAACCGGGGTTTGGTGGTAAATTATTTCTAGGTACGTACTGTTCACTGCAAATGCACACGAGGGGCTATCACTACGTTTCCTTTCGCATACGACTTGCTATTTTACTTGTTAATGTCCGTCATGTCCAGTTTCCTGTTATTATTACAATACAGCTCAAAATTCTCAACAGCCATAACATCCTTTCTGCCAACATGGTCAAACCCACGCCTAGATCTGCCCGTTTCCTCTGGCCGTGCCCTCCCACCCCACCACCCTGCACGGGCGGCTGCACCTGCACCTTTCACCGCTCCCCTGTGCTGGATCCTGTCTCTCCCTTCCCGCCTCGCTCGGACCAGCACGCCCTCTGGGTCTTCCCAGGAGAGCGTGTGATGGAGGCTCCCACTCTTGGCAGGGTCTGTCCGTGCGCAGGCGTCTGCACTGGACACCGCTGCCCTCAGGGTCCGGGGGTGGCTTCCTCCCACTGTCCCCGCGGCTTCCAGGGGACCGTGGCTGTGTGTTTCCCAATCTGCCTTTTCCCTCTGAAAGCGCATGGAGACTTCCCGAGACACAGGTCCGAGTTTCATTCCCGGTTAATGTGTCCTGTGTGGAATGTGTGGAATCTCACACATTTCGGGTCTGGCCATTTTTCTAGAATTTTCTTCTTTTTTTGGCTACTTTCCCTGCTCTGCTCTTCCTACCATCTTTGGAGAACTTTCAGTCACATGTTGGAGTTTTAAAAGTCACTGTAAGCATTTTTCATCTTTTTACTCTTATTTTCCATTATTTTGTCTTTTTTCTACTTTCTAGGAAATTTTCTTCCCCCAGTTTTATCTTCCACATCTTATGTAGATTAAACCATGCTTTCTACAGCTGTATATTTGTTTCCCAGGAGTTCCTGTGTGGGAATTCTTTGAGTCTCCAGTCCTCCTCGCTTCCCAGGTGAGGGCTCAGATGCAGCTGGCCCTATCCAGAGGCCCACGCCCCCGGAAAGCTGCATCCACATGGGAAGGACATCAAGGCCACCCCAGCCCTTAGCGCTCATGAATCCTTTGGTAACCCCTGCTTTCAAAATACAGACTTGGAATGCTAACATGAATTCTGATCTCATTCTTTCATTAATTGATTCTTAAATAAGAATATATTCTTTTCCAACTTCTGAATGAACGACAGAATACTAAAAACACTTTATTCTGCGGTCACATATTTTATCACCAGCTGCAGACTCCGAAACTCCAGACGTGCCTGCAAGTCTCCCTTTGTGGACATACCACGTTGAGAGGAGATGGGAAAGTGAACGCCCTTCCGTCCATCAGCATCTGTTACCAAAGGCACCCGCAGCTAATGGGCTCTGTCATCCATGAAGAGTCAATAAATTTATGAGTTTACTCAGCTAGAAAATGCTTGCTGGGAACCGCAGTGGTCATCTGACCAGGAATTTAATTCATAATTCCTGTCAATGCAAAGTGAATACCTGCTTCGAGGTGGCCATTCACACTCGGAGAAGTTTTCGCTGACTGTAAAGAGAGAACCTGCAACCGCGAGGGCCCTGTGGGGCGGCGCTAGCAGCCACCCAGCGCCAAGAGGGGTGCCGGCACCTGGCGTCACAAAGAATCCAGGTTCAGTCCCTAAGGATGTAGCGGTTGGACTATGGGACGCACGGGTACCGGGGATCGCAGGTACGGTGCAGCTGGTGACGTGTGCGTTAATTAACTTGATTGTGGTAGTAATTGCACGACATGTACATATATCGAATCGTGTTGTATACCTTCAATGAAAAAGAGTTATGCTCAGTTTAAATGGCCAAACTGACCTTCAGAAATGTTTACCATGAAAACATTAAGCCTAGGAAAGCCCATTTTCCCATTTCTTTGCTAAAGCTGGCTATTATTAATCTTTGCCCACATAATTTCAATGTGTGCACGTGTAGCTGGTGCAGTTAAATATCTTCTCACATGTCTCCTGACTGTACCACTGATTTCCTGAGTGTCCTGGGAACCACCGTCCCATCTCCTTTTACTCAGCATCTTATGGAGTTTTTCATAGGTTAAGAGCATCAACTGTTTCTCATGTGTGCTAGTGATTCTTCTATTTTTAACTTGCCTTTTAACTAATTTTGATTAAAACGGCTTTCTTTGTATTATTTTATTAAGTGTAATATAAATATAAACATATAAAATATAAAGAACAGCCTTTTTCCTTTTGGATGTCTTTTTTGGAACAAAGCTCAAGACAACCTACCCAGTTCCAAGATAACACAAACAGTCCCCAAAAATATCCTGTGTGCTTCTCATGGCTTCATTTTCTTAAATTTAAACTTTTAGTCTCCCTGGAATTTAAGGTAAGATGTTGGGAATTTAATGTCATTTTTTTTTTCCAAATGGCTCTCCCGGTGTCCCACTTAAAGGCCAATCGTTGTCACTGCAGTGGGATTGTCTCAGCAGTACCCAGAATCGATGGGAAGACAAACACCTCGTGACCTTTTAATTTCAGAGGCGATTCAGAGTAACCAGGGTTATGTCTTCACACTGACCCTTCCCGGGGCACTTTAATTCAGTAGCTCTGTAATCAGGCAAAGCTGCAGAGGTCTAGACCATCTCCGAGCAAAGCCTGTTCATGCTCTCCGTGCAGTGGCTCCTTGTCTGCAACCGTAGCCGTGAGCTTCACGCACTCAGTTGTGCTTTTCCAGAGACTGCTTAGTTCAACTCAATGGTAATTGAAATGTTTCTCAAGTAACCTACAATTTCATTTCATAATTTCTGAAGAGATGGCTGCTGCCATTAACCAGGTGCAGCTAATTTGCAACGAAGTAAGCAACAAAGCCAAGGCTCCAGTCTGTGCCAGGAGCTCAGCATTTGCAATGGCAGACGCTCATGTTAATGGTCTTTGCTGAAAGCTCTGCAGTCTGAAGTGCCAAGAAATGCCTTTTCCTACATTCCGGAACTCTCTTTACAGATTTCTGTGCATAGTCATTTGAAAGTATTTATTAAACTATTACTACGATCCAGCCACTTGGCAAGGCCAGGGACAAAAAGAAGAATGAAACCTAGAAGATGTAGCACCCGCCCCAGAACCGAGAAACGGGTCTGGCAGCAGCTCCTACACCGCCGGGCACAAGTGCCGATGGAGCTGTGCTCAGGGGAGTCTCAGAGCGGGGTGCACCCAAGCAGGGGCCTCTCCAGGAGGGGCCCTCGCACACCCGCCCTGCCAGGGGTCCCCTGCCCTTCCGTGCTGCCTGTACACCTCTGTCACCTCCACCAGCGGGGCACCCTATCTTAAGTGCTGCGTCCCCCATTAGAAAATAAACTCTCCCAGGCCTGAACTGAATTTTCCCATCTCTGAATTCCAAGGACCTGTAAGGACTGGTAAATATTGATAATAATAGTGACGCTACTGCTGTTGTGAGAGGAGAGGAGGCCTGGCAGCTTGTGTGCACACGCACGCGCACACGCACACGCACACGCACACACGCACACGCGCGCACACACACACGCACGCGCACATGCACGCGCACACGCACGCGCACACACACACACGCACGCGCACACGCACACACGCACACGCACGCACACACACACGCGCACACACACACACACGCACGCGCACACGCACGCGCACGCGCACACGCACGCGCACACGCACGCGCGCACACACACGCACGCGCGCACACACACACACACACACGCTCTGTGAGTGCTCCGGGGCGTGAACGAGGGGCGGATGGATGAATGAAAACAGCAAGAGGCAAATCCTGGAGGGGCAGAGGCCTCTGTGTGCCTTGGTTTGAGTCCCGCCTGTATTTACCGTCTCTGCCTTTTCCTCCGCTTCTCAAATAAGGATAACGATGTAACTGCCGAGGAGCGAGTAGCGTGGGTGTGACAACGAAATGACTAAACGAAGACGGAGCTCTCAGCGGGTGCCTGCACATCGTGGGCTCTTTGCAACTGCCAGTCACCACGGAGCAGAGGCAGGAGACGCACGTTGACGGCAAATGAGCGACTGGCACGGCTGACGTAGCACGGACGGGTGTCAGGTATCCTCCACGGGCTCCTCTGCAACCTGAGGTATCCATCTCACGGTCTTGTAGCCATAGAAACTAACTGGATGTTTTTAGGAAAGAAATTGACTTTTTTTTCATTTTTAATTCAAAGGGATGCTATATCCACAGCTCGGCGTCAGTCCGAGAGAGCAAAGGCTTTAGGTCCCACAAGGATGCCCTGACCCAGACGTGAATGGGTTGTCCTAACCACCTGGGGGCGGAAGGCCTGCAGAGCACTACGTTAACCCTGTGGCCGCACCACACTGACCAGGCCGCCGACTCCTGGGGAGGAGAATCAGAACTCCAGGCCTGTGAAGTCAGTGGACTCAAGGAACCACAGCAAGAAAGCGTGACAGGGAGAATGTAAGTAAGAATGAAAGGGAACATGTAACTTTCCAGACGCCAAGGTGAAGAAGCTCAGAGGACAAAAACCTTCCCTGCGTGTCTGCACGCGTCCACGACATTCAGGTGAGGCTGGGCCCCCGCGTCCAGGTGTCCCGAGACGGCCGCTTGAGCAGGAGCGTGGTGCATCCTCCCAGGAGACACAGGAGCGGGCGCGTCTGGTGGGGAGGGGGGCTGAGCCAGGACACAGCAGAGGCTCACGGCAGTCCCGGGCCCCGTGGAGGCTGCGTTTGCACAGAGGTCTGTGAACTCCATCGGCACGTACCGGGGCTTAGTTCAGCCGGATGACACGGGCTCCAGGCGCCCTCTCCGCGCAGGTCTACGTGTCCACACGAAGCTCTGCGGTTCTGTGTGAGTCACATGTCACACAACCATGTCACACAGCCCAGGATCGAGAGGCTGCACTTCAGAAGACCCACGACAGAAGTGACAATGTCATCCTGTCTGCAGAGGACACGGCGGGGGAGCCTCGCCCTGAACCGCCAGCCCCCCAAGATGGTGGAGCCTGGTCCTCCCTCGGTAGGGCTCCCTGTGGCCTGACAACGAGACAAACCTCTGCCTGCAGGTTCACCTTTCCTATGAAACGAGGTCAGGTGTGTTATCAGGGCCCCCAAACACTTCCCACTGCCCCCAAACCTGGAGCTGCACATCGCTGACCACCGGGGCCAGGCAGGGACTGTCTAAGGCAGGGCCTGTGTGGTGGTGGATGCACGTGCAGAAGGGGCAGCGTCCTCACTGCCCCTTGAGTTACGCAGCGGTGACTGTGGACACAGCGCTGACACTGCCACTGTGCTAAGGGATGCGTCTGCTGATGCCCGACTCTAAGTCCGTCCTTGTAACACTGAGTCTGCAGAAAGGCCAGGAGGTAGGTGCCACGTCAGGGCCTGCAGGTCGGGCCTCGATCCTTCACTCAAAGGCTGTGTCCTGCAATAGTGGATTCTGAAAATGCCCTCACAGCGGCTGGAAGACCCCATCGCCGACCCACGTCCTCCCAGGTCCCCACCCGGCCCCTCCCTCACAGCGGGTGGGAGCAGTTCTGACAGCACCTCTTCCACGAAAGCGTCGCAGTCATACTAGCGAGGCTTTCAGCGCAGCCGGAGCTCTGAGCTCCAAAGAGCCGGGTCAGCCCAGCTTCCAGGCAGATCCACTCCCACCGGCCTGCAGCCCAGACGGAGCCCACGAGGTCCAGCCTGTTCAAAGACAGCTCCTCTCCCCAGGCCTCCGCCACTGAGCCTCATCAGAGGAGCCGCAGTTCACAGGGCCAGCTGGCGGGGTGAGGAGAAAAGCACAGAGACCTGGCTCATCTGCCGGGAGATGCGGCTGCAGGACAGCGTGGCCTCCTGGACTCTCGGGGTTTGCCACATTATTCAAATGTGTCCTACGGTGACGTCTGTCTCACGTGAAAACATCAACCCAGATTTAGGAGGTCTGGGCTCAGTTCTGATACTGTGGAGAGGCAGCTTCAGGAATCTTACTTCCTTGAGATAAAAGGCATCACGGTGGTGACTCCTCAAGGTGGCCGCCGCTACCGGCAAGCACGTGCCCTGGTGGTCGTGTTGGGCTTGAGGCCCCACTCACAAAACAAATATATCATCAGAGACAACACACAGGCTTGCTGTGTGGACACGGGGCGTTCCGCAAACCGAGCTTCACTAAGTGGTGTCAGTCCCAGACCACTCGGACCACCAGCGATGGAACTAGCTAGTCAGGTTTTCCATAGTCACTCAACAGTCTAACTGACACTTTCGAGCTATATGTTTTGATGACACAAAGTAAAACAAATGAAGTTAAAAAGACGGATAATTACAGAATCATATAGACTCAGAGATGAACTTGGAGTTCAAATCTCTAACTCCTAAATCAATGCGTATATTCTCCCTGTCCTGTAGTTACAAGGTGGGGAGAAGTTTTAATTTTCAGAGACACAGAGAAGCTCAGCGAGCACAACCCCTTCCCACTGTCCTTTGATAGGTGAACTGGAGCATGTGGGGGTGTCCGGGGCCCCTGCTACTCTCGGAACAACTGTGATAGCCTCTGCCCAGTTGTCTAAAGCGGGGCGGGGCAGATTTTGGCCCGGGAACAGATGTCAGCCTCGCCGTGAAAAAAGCTGCAGTGTCTCTCGCGACATCAAACGCCTGCATGCAAGTTTGGGGCTCACTGGGACTGCATGGAAGGATGACTGCTCCCCCGGGGCGCACGGCCTCCACCACAGCTTCTGCTCAGCTGAAATCCCGGAGCACTTTGTGATTAGTTGGGTTGCAATGCAGAGAAAGCACTGACCTTCCTCAGGAATGATCTTCCCAAACAGAGAGCACCCTTGCATGCGTCCCACCTGTACGGTGCGGTGTCTGCTGTGCAAAGCATCCCCACAGATCTGTTGTAGCCACACGGCCACCAGTGAGCAACACAGCAGATTCGACATGTTGAGACCAACCCTCCTTTCAGGAGTCACGTCTGTCTGTGTGGAGGAGACACGGAGAAGGCTGGTCAGGGAGCTGCAGGGGCAGGAAGCCACACCGGGCAAGTTCCTAACCAGGACGCCCCGTTGATCTGCCTGGAGCCCGTCGCAGGAGGTGGGAAGATGGAAGACGGCAAGGGCGTGGCCCCTTCGCCCATGAAATGACGTCACTAAATACTAACAAAAACCGCCTCTTGGTAAAGGGAACAACGTCCCACCACTGCCTTTGTGGGCAGAAGTGTCCCCAGGAGACACAGCCAACCTGGATTTGGGTCTCCACAGAGACGTCTCTGCACCCAGCCAGAGACAGGGGTGTGAGTCTCTGCCAGCCTCAGAGCCCAGACACTCGAGCTGCAGGCGCAGGGAGTCCACACCACATAGCCAGTGGGCGCGGTTCACGCGTGGTGCTCTCTAGGGTGTGCAAGCTGGTCTAGCTCCCGCCACGCTGCCTCAGCACCTCACATTCTCTCTGTGGGGTACGCTTGCCCGACGCCTCTCTCCAGCACGAAGCCTGCCGTGTAATCAGTCAGTTGGAAGAAAATGCAAATACTCAAACCGCCAAGCCAACGTGGCTCATGTGGCCATGGGCCGAGCACCTCCCATAGACACCGACACTGTCACGGGAAACGCTTCCACATGCAAAGTCCCAGATCGCCAGAAGTGACAGGACGGATGTGAATTTAGTCTTAAAGGACAACTTAGATATGAACTAACCTATTATCTGGATACATTGCCATTTAAATGAATGCATAACCCCGGAATTCTTTCGTTGAAATATTTAATAGCATAGTTGGAATATCTCCTGTGCATGTTTAAATTGAACGTCTATGGTTCCACACTAAAGAATCACACACAGATTATGGGATTCTGGCATTAAAACAAATTTTGATTTGGTTGTATTTAACTGCATGTTCACTTGGGAAAACGTACTGTCTCTGTGGCAATGCTAAGACTTTAATGATAAAACACAAGCAATATTCATGACGCTCTCTCTCCACTCCCTGCCTTCCTCTGACCACGCAACCCCCGTCCATCCCGCCCAGAGTTTGGATCATGGATAATCAGCTTAGACGTCATGGAGGCTGGGGCTCCAACACCAGCTGGCCCTCCTGGGTGCCTTCCCTGCCCTGCTTCCACAACACACCCTGGCCCAGGAGGGGGGTGGCCAGCGCTGCTCCCACACTTGCGCCCCACAGTGCGCAGGACGACAAATGCTCACGGAATGAGGACACCCAGCGGGTCCCTCTGCCCAGACTTCCTCCTGGAAGATTCCTCTTCCGCACTGCGGCAGATTTTTCAAATGCAAACCTGTTCCTATCCCTCTGCCACTTCACGCGCTCTGCCGGCTGCATACACCAGAGCTGGTTCTCAAAGTGCAGCTTGGGTCCCAGCATCGGCAACCTGGGCACGTGCGGGACGTGCGGGCTCTCAGGCCACGCCAGAACCCCAGACCAAGGAGGGGGCCCAGAAACCTCCTGACAAGCCCCGTGGGCGATTCTCAGGCCCATGGCAGTCCAAGAACCCCTGGACCACAGGAGAGCTCTGAAGGCTGCATCGACCACGTGGTCTCTGGCTTCCTGACATCTCTGGGCTCCTGCACCTGCTCTACCTGTCCAGGCTCTTTGCGGTTTCCCAAACACGCCCTGGTGCGTCCCCCCGCAAGCCTCCACAGACTCGGTGCCCGCTGCCTGAAATGCCCTGTCTTCCCCTCAGGGAACCCCACGCCCTCTGCTCAAGTGCCACTCGCAGCCCGAATGTGTCCCAGGACATGCTGAGAAACGACCCTCCCTCCTCTACTCCTTCCATTCCGCCAGTTTTTCTGCTCCAAAGTGAATCCATGAGAAAAATCACATAGAGTTAAAGTCGCTTTGTAAACCCTCTCTCCTGGTGCTTGACACATAGTATCCAAACGTAATTTAGACATAAACAGAGAGTAGATGGAGATTCAGACACAGATACATGTAGATGTGGATACATACATGACAAAAACATGATACAGACATGATACAGACACCATACAGGCAGGATTCTCTAGGAGTCTCCTCTGGGAGAAGGAGAGAAGACAGGTGGGAAGAAGATTTTAATAAATGTCAAATTTAATTGGTGTTTCATATTTAGTGGTTTATATTTATACATAATATATTTTGAATAAAAATTGTAAAAAATGCCACTAGCTTAAAGTTTTAGGTAAGTCAACAGCAATGAGCCCCATTTTTTCTTAATTGCAGGAATGATGGTTGCAGGAGCGCACTTCCCGCAGGCCCGGTTGCGGGCCAGGTCCCAGCACTGCCACTGTCCCCGGGCCAGTGCCTTCGCCAGCGTGGACCGCAGGCACCTCGCCTGCAAGGCGAGAGACCGCACCACGTGCCGACACGCAGTGCTGAAATGCGGGGTCTGCATCTGCGAGAACCTCCTCCCTATTCTCCCTGGCTTCCGTCTTCAGAGAAAACTGGTGCCTGGAAAACAGTATTCCTTCTGTCTCTCAGCTCTGTGCTGCTGGACTCTCTGGGGCTGTTTCTCCACCTAGAAATGCAGATTCTAGACATAAAGCCCCTCTTCTCAGGTTAGGCTGACATATGATACACTTAGGATAACGGAAAAATGTAGGAATATCACCTTCCCTTCTTAAACGGCAATGACATGTGAGCTAAAATCTCTGACCACAGCTCTCTTCTCCCAGCTCGAGGCCCTGAAATAGCCTGTTGGCAATGATTTATTCACCACAAATTCCAACAACCAATTTTATTACTGTCAAATTTAAGAAAACACAAAAGATCTTTAAATTCCTTCTTTTCCAATCAAGCCGTGGGGAGTGAGAGAATAAAAGTGTGCAGTAGAAGAGATTTCCAATTACAGAAGCCACAAACCACTGCTGAATATTACCCGGGTAGTGACGGGAGCGGTCGTTCTGGGCAGAGCAGCAGCTGTGCCACTCTCTTGTTCGTACCCTGGGTCACAGTCCAGGTGCGCCTGACCCTGCAAGCTGCTGACTGCTCCGAGGCTCCTCTCTGTGCAAATGCCATCCTCGGGATGGCGGGACCTGCAGCCTCAGGGTCCACATCGGGGCGTTGCGAGTGACCACGGATAGAGGCCGCGTTAAAGGCTCGTTGCAAAAGAGAATGCTATTTTAGTTCTGCTCGACGCATATCTGAAAATTGCCTATTAGCTGCTGGCACTGTTCCTGGGCACAAGACAGAAAAACATATTTATTCTCTCCCCTACGGAGCTGATACGTGTATTAGGGAGATAAGAAATGCACATGAAACGATTTATGAAAAATAAAACAAGACAATGTATAAAGCACTTTTGTATCAAGGGCAGTTTCTGCAATGACATCAACAGTCACAGAAGCAGCTGACACATAAAATGCTTCCTATCGGGTATAAAGTACTGCTGGAGGCACTGGACATGTGGATTAAGTCATTTAATCCTCAGAGCAACCCCGAGCTGTGCCCATTTTAAAGACGGGGAAACCGAGGAACCCAAGAGATTTCCGTAACTTGCCCAGGGCCGAGCCCTGGTCACCAGCAGAGCCTAGGAGCCGGGGTCGGACTCACACCTCGTTCCGCAAACGAGAGAAAGGAACAGCAACGGTGGAGGGAATCGTGCCGGGAGGGTCCAGGGACGGACCCCGCAGGGTTCTGCCCTCATCCAGCGAGATGAGGGCTGCCCTCTGCCTGTGGCAGCTGACGGCGACGGAAGAGCTCTTCTTCCCTAACGCGTCCTCCACCGTCTTGTTTTAAGCAAAGCAAACAGGAGTAGATAAGTGTCCTATTGGGCAAGTTACGATAGTTTGACGTTAACGGGAAGCAAAGGAAAAGCAGAGTTTCTTGCCCCACTTCATGCTCATTTCCTGTCTCAGATGTGAAAGTCTGTCACAACACGCCCTCCCAGAAAGACAATCCTGGGAATTCTTCGGGGACAAGGACTGTGTCCATCTCTCCCCAGCCCTTGGTACTGCATCTGGGACAAGGGGTGGTAAATGTTCGTTTTATGAAGGAATAAACAAACACGTGAATGCTGACCCCCCAGAAAAGGGCACATTAGAACTCATTTTAAAATGGGGAGAAAAGGAGAGAAAGAAAGAAGAAAAGGAAACTTTTAAACGCTCTGCAAACTTTCTGACTCTGCAATGTCTGACGGGGTAGGCAGTGACCTAAGTCAGACCAGCCTAGGGTGGCTTCGGTTCTGGCTGCACCTCCTCGGCAGGGACCGGGCCAGACGGGTGGCCGGGTGAGGGTGTTCAAGGACAAAGGCCAGTGAACAATGTCTTCAGTGTGAGACGCAAAGCCACAGGCGAGCGCGGATCCCGCTAACACCTGTTTTCCTCCCGGGCAAACATTCATTCTGGGCATGAGGAAGGTGACACTCTGCATTCGTGCCCGAGCTCCCCACATCCCACCAGCCTTACACGCGGACACGGGGCACATGCTCGGCCCCACGAGCCTTTCTGCGGCTCCGCCTTCCTCGTGTGCCTCCGAACTGTCGGGGAAATTTAGCACCGTTGGCCGTGGTGGCTCTGTCTGCCAGGACTCGAGATTGAGTTTGCTCGGCCCGGCACGCTTGGATACTTGGCTGCGGAGACAGGTCAATGCCATTAATAGCTCGAGGACATTCAGGTGGCAGCTTTTAGTTTAACAAGACTTATTTTGCCTGAGTGAGCAAACTTGGAGAAGCCATTCTCACATTCTGAATGCTGGCCACCCTGGACTTGGAGCATCTGTTACATAACAAGCACTTTCTCTTCATAAGGAGAGAAACAGATGGGTCCAAGTGAGCTCCCTCACCACTCCACGCAGGGTTAACTCGGGGCCCTTGGAGATGCTGGGAACACACATATGCTGCCTCCTAACGCCAGGGGCACGCAACAGTCCCCTGTCCACCGAGTGCGGGGCTCTGGGAGGGTGTGGGGGTCTTCACGGAGTGTCTCCAGACTGCAGATGTCTCACTTGCCCTGACCTGTGGCGGGTGTGACCCCTCCACGGGCCATGACCTCCTCCCCACAGAGCGCTGGCTTCGGAAGAACCTGTCACTACAGATTTTCCCCTGGTCCTTTCAGATGCAGATCTTCTCCCTGGTCTTGGCACTTGCCCAGTCTGGCCTTCCTGCAGCTGGCCAGGAGCCGCCCCTCCGGAATGCAGACCTAGGAGGAGGCAGCCCTCCAGCTCCAAAAACCCTCCCGCCCTTCTGCAAGGGGAGTTGAGCACAGACTAGTCCTGGTCTCGCCTCTCTTGCAACGCCCTTGAACGAAGTCTCCTTTGCCCGTCTAACTTCGCCCAGCGCAGTTTTCACTCTGACGCGACGTGTTTGTGCGACTGACGGAATGACTCCTAGAGGTGGGCCCGGTGACTCTGTCAAGGACAGGCGGATTCGGCTGCAGAAGCTCCAGGGACGCGTCCCACTTCGCAGCATGTGCCCCTCCCACCTCCCTGTGGCGGCCGTGCCCTGGCGGGGGGCTCCGTGGGAGTCAGTGTTTCTGGAGATCAGGGTGGGGGACCCCAGCCCTTCAAGGGGCCCACTGCAGGAGTGGGGCACTGCTCTGGCGGGTCCCCTGGCTCAGGAAGGGCAGCTGGGTGCAAACACTTGCCCAGACTCTGTCCTAAGTCTTGCTTAGCGAGTGTCACGGGCAGTGGCCAGCAATGCTCGTCTCACTGTCCTGCCCCATGGCCCGTGTTCTCCTGGGTGTGGCCCAGAGCACAGACCACACAGCACTCACAGGGAAGGGATCAAAGAAACATTTCCTTCCCATTCTCGGGGTGAAATTTTAAATCTGGCAACTTTTAAAAAAAAATCACCCACTTCTCTTATAGACTCAGAGCTGTGCCTCTCAAACACAGGTGACCAAGAAGAATCATGAAGAAACACATGTATGTCTGGTGGGGCAATGACACCCATGCCAGGCTTTAAAAGAAACAGACCCTTGAGATCAAACACACATTCTTCTGCGAAGGGAGGGGCGGCTGTGGTGCACACGTCCTGGTCTCTGGGACCTATGTTGTCCTGGTGGGCAGAGGGCGCACACCTGGCCAAATCTGGTTCTCCACATGCACTAGGGGTGCTGGAATGGGCCAGTCCAGCCCCCAGAGGGATAACCGCTGCCCCATGTGCTCTCCCTCATGAAGTCAGCCCTGAGCCCCGTCCACACAGAGCAGGACAGGTTGAGGCCCTTTAATTTTCTTCCTGGAATGTCAAAAAGCTCTCTCAGGCACCTCGGTGGTGCCCACATCCTCTGCTTCAAGCTGGGCTGGAAAAACTTGCAAAAAGAAGGGTCCACAGTGATATTTTAAAAGTGTATTCATGGCAGATGTTCAGGAAATAGCAATTAGCTATTATTTCTAGTGTTCGTGCTCTGTAGAATGATAACAATAAAAAGGTAAAATTTCTGGAGTTCTATTGTCATTTGAAAGCCACATGAAGGACTCATGCATATTTCTTCAACATACTTGAATGGGGACATGGAAAGCAGCGAGTGATGGTCCTGTTACTTTACAGCCAAGGGTGCAGGGGAAAGTGTCCTGCGGGACTTGAGCCACGAGCCTCGGAGGCACTGGGAACCCTCGGGAGTCATCCGCAAAATGCAGGACAGTCACACTTAAATCACTCACCAGTCACATTAGCAAAATTCAAAGTCATTTTCCTTAACAAATTTAGGGACTTTATCTTCATCTAGCAATAAAGACTGACATAAAACCCTAAGGAGAAATATATGAAGTCCATTTACATTTCAGATCATCAGAAGGGATATTGATGCACGATCTTCAATACCCACAATATAGTTGCTCGGGAAATGCCCAGACTCAATGAGAGCAGGAGGCTGGAGTGTGAGAGGGACCCCTGGCTCTGCAGCCTTCGTCAACAGGTGTGATGGTGACAGCCCCCGATGGACAGTCATCGGCCTCTGTGCAAGGCACTCTCCGCTGATGCACAATGAGTGGCCCAGGCTTCGACTCAGACCCCCGCCGAGTCTCCAAGGTGTCCTCAGCGGCGCTTGCGCTTCCCCAGGAGGCTGGGCCAGACCTGCTGAGCTGCGGCTCAGAGCCCATCCTCCTGGGCTCCACCTGTCCTGAACTATGTGCTCAGGAAAGGGTGAGGGAAACCGCCCCTTCTCTGCAGCCCAGGGCAGCCCGGGCTCAACTTCCCTTCTACTGGACTGTGCCCGGGTGCCTGCATCTCTGAGGAGGGCTTCTCGAGCAGGGGCACAGAGTCCCCACACTGTCTTCAGAAGAGGCACGCAGCCAGGGAAGGGTAGGGTGTCCCGAGAGGAGGGTCCGTCCCTGCTATGTTTGTTCCGGGCATGCTCCAGGTGTCCCGCCCCTCCCCGAGGGTGGAGGAAGACGGGTCTGGAGCTGTGGTTCTCCAAGTGGGGTCTTGGACCAGCATCACCCAGGAGTTTTCCAGAAACGCAGATTCCTGGGCCCCACCCTGACCCTCTGAATCCAAAGCTCTGGGAGGACCCGGCCGTCGTGTGTTGGCAGGTCTGATGCACGTGGAGTGTCACAGCCGCTGGCCTGCAGCGGACACCACTGGGCCAACGGGACCTTCTTTCTCTTGATCCTTCACTAGAGAGAGGCCCGAGTCTGGATCCAGCCTCCCTGTCGGAAATAGCCCGTGCCCTGCCTCACGGCACCGCTACATACTCAGGCGTTTGGCGACAAATAAATACAGTCGAAAAAGGCAATTCTGTGTGAGACAGCCCAGTCCAGTGTAATAAAAAGGAGAAGAACATTCCAGCATTCGCCATTACCGGCGAGAGATGCTTCCAAATAACAGAGTGTGGATTAAACCCTTTTCCCAGAGACATATTGCTCATCAGGAAACCTGTTCCCAACTGCCAGCCTTCAACGCCAGCGTCCAAGATCTGACCAAATGTTACTTCCACTTTGGGTTTTTTCTTTATTTTGTAAAGATAAATTTTATCGTGTATATTGGAGGTTTACAACCTCAAGTTATGGGACACAAATAGCAAAATAGTTACTCTGGTGAAGCGACGAGCATATCCATCATCTCCCATGGTGGTTATCCTGTGTCTGGGAAGAGCCGCGGAAATCTACTTACTTAACAGAAACGCCCACACGACAATGACCACGGTCCTGTTCTACATCAGATCTATCGACTTGTCCTTCCTCCCTCCTTTGCTGTCTGTTATTGCATCTGAAATGTTTGCAACAAAAACTACTACTGGAAAGGAAGTTTAAAGAAAGTACTCTAATGAAATCATTTCAACTTTCACCTAATTCTGGTCACCTAAACTTCCATTAATTACTTCAACCTCCTTTTGTTTTGCTTGTTCACATCCCTTCAACTAACTTTTAGTTTACAGCCTGCTTCTGAAGACAGAGCGCATGTGTTTTCTTTCATGTTACTGTCTCCACGAGTTCTGCGTGAGCTTTCTCTGGGAAGGGCTGATGGTCCAGCAGCCGCCCAGGCCCTCAGCCCTGGAGCCGTTTTCAGGCGGTCCCGGGGCTGCCGCAGCGAATGGCAGGAGCACAGCTGAGTGGGGCTGGGCCCTCCAAGATCCTGGGCTGAGGCCCTTCCCGCCAGACGTCATGGCAAGGCTTGAGTGTTTACTGGCTATTCCTACTTTCTTTGTCAATTTCTTGTTCGTTTCTACCCACGTTTTTGTTGGAAAGTGTGTGGCAGGAAGAAAGCAACTCTCAGGCATATCAGGCAGACAGCTCTAAGGGAAGATCTGTATCCAACCAGCACCGGCCGTTCAGTTCTTTCTGGGTTTTCAGAATCAGTTGATTTTACAAACATAAAGAACTTATTGGCACCTTATGAAGGAAGCTGTTTCAATATTAAAGCTATAATTTTGTTCCCTTTATATTAGTTTTAGGATTGTATGTGT